>DF242144.1:19067-57410 GCA_000507305.1 Breviolum minutum Mf 1.05b.01 | reverse complement strand
AGCCTTGACAACGTGACATGGCCAGCAGGTCTTCAGAGCGTGACCTTTGCTTGGTGCTTTGATCAGAGCCTGGACAATATGACATGGCCACGAGGCCTTCAAAGTTTGACTTTAAGCTCAAATTTTGATCAGAGCCTAGACAACGTGGCATGGCCAGCAGGCCTTCAAAGCGTGACTTTTGGACACGACTTCAATCAGAGCCTGGACAAGGTCACATGGCCAGTAGGCCTTCAAAGTTTGACTTTTGGAACAAAATTCAATCAGAGCCTTGACAATGTAACATGGCCAGCAGGCCTTCAAGGTCTGACTTTTGGAAATGATCAGATCTTGGACAGCGTGACATGGCCAGCAGGCCTTCAAAGTTTGACTTTTGAAGGATACTTTGATCATAGCCTGGACAACGTGACATGGCCAGCAGGCCTTCGAAGCTTGACTTTTGGTCCGAAATTCAATCAGAGCCTGGAGAATGTGACATGGCCAGCAGGCCTGCAAAATGTGACTTTCGGTGAGAAATTCAATCAGAGCCTGGACAATGTGAAGTGGCCAGCGGAATTTCAGAGCGTGACTTTTTCTTGGTGCTTTAATCAGAGCCTGGACAATGTGACATGGCCAGCAGGCTTGCAAAGTTTGACGTTTGGAGAACGCTTTAATCAGAGCCTAGCAAATGTGACATGGCCAGCAGGCCTTCAAAGCTTGACTTTTCGAGGATGTTTTAATGACACCCTGGACAGTGTGACATGGCCGGCAGGCCTACAAATCTTGACTTTTGGAGAACGCTTTAATCAAAGCCTGGACAACGCGACATGGCCAGCAGGCCTTCAAAGTTTGACTTTCGGAGCACGATTTGATCAGAGCCTGGACAACGTGACATGGCCAGCAGGCCTTCAAAGTTTGACTTTTGGAACACATTTCAATCAGAGTCTGGACAACGTGACATGGCCAGCAGGCCTTCAAAGTTTGACTTTCCAGAGCATAGACAGTAGAAGATTTGCAGAGTCCCGTGTCGTGTTGCCTATGGCGCTTCGCACCTTGGTGACAGGAGAGATGCGTTTGAGTTGTTGAGCAAAAGCACGCGCCGTTTGCCACAGCGTGTTCATGTGAGAAAAAAGAGCTGGAGAAGGCACAGATAGGAGAAGGCAGCTCCTTAGATATGTTTCCCTACGGATCCGATCGCTCACCGAAACTGAGAATAGTTTCATGGAAACTAAAATACCTTCGTTTCGTTGAAGGTGATGATTATACACCCCTTGCACGCTCATCATCCGAGGTTCGGTGATGCCTCCGGATCCTTAGGGTTTTTTAAGCCATAAGATAGACATCATGGCTTCCCAGCTGGGAAACCAATTGATGGCAGATGCCACTCCCCGCCTTGATATATTGGTGTCGGAGTTGAGAGACCGCTTGCGTTTTTTGGAAATCCTATGTCCAAAAACACATGTGGGGCATCTAAAACCCCGAGTTTTTTTGGGATATTTGATGTAGAGGATGAACCTTTCTGAAACACTTGTTTCTGGCCCATTTTAGAGACCCCACAAAATCATTAAGGATCCCGTTTTTCCATGGTGGGATTCTTTTTTTTTGTCGGATGGATGGATGGATGTTCCATGCGTTTAAAAGACCATACTTGGAGGATCATCCCAATTAGTAAGTGGTTAATGGTCCCATAGTTTATACGTCCCCTCAGGATCAGGTTGTGCGACCCCTTCCAAATGGCCATGAACAGGGCTTATACTAATACATGGTGGTTGCTAACTACTTACTACCTGCAAGTCCTGGGATGATCCTCCAAGTAGGAGGTATTTGGACCCCAACAGAAACGCCAAAAGACGAACAAAACCTGAGCTTTTAAAAGGTCGTTGTTGGTTCAATGGAGTTTCCTGGTTCCCTTAATAGGTGGTAGGTACCATATAATCACCCAATTGGCAATATATAAGTGCTATATAAGTGGTATATACTGCCAATTGGAGGATTAAAAAAACCTACCTACCACCTATTAAGGGAACCAGAAACAAGCAGTGATTGGTGGTCGTCTTTGGAAATTTCCTATTTCTTTCAGGGTGGAAACGTCCACTGAGATTGGAGGCCCCTTTTGGAAAAACCGCTGATATCATGACCTGCGTGCGTACTCGCGACCCTTTTTGGGGCCTGGTGAGTGAGTGCAAACGTGAAATTCCATCCGAAAATAACATCTGTGAAACAAAAAATCGACCATCCAAAAAAGCAACATCTGTGAAACAAACTCACATATCCATCCAAAAAACCAACAAACCCGTGAAACAAACTCACAACATCTTATCCAAAGGCAGCAAACAGTTCGCCGTGAAGTTTCAAAAAAAAATCCCATTTGAAATCTGTGAAGCCAAGAAATGGACCTCTCCAAAAAATAACATCTGTAAAACTGTAAAACCAAATCAATCTTCCCATTATTTTCAATCTTTATCAAGGTTTTATGCATCCCAGGTGGTGTTTATACCTTGCTAGCTGGTGGTTTCTTCACTATCTTTTAGTTTTCACCCCGAAAATTGGGGGAAGATGAACCCAATTTGACTTGCGCGTATTTTTCAGATGGGTTGGTGAAAAACCGCCAATTTCAGAAACCAATCAGTACCCATACCATCCCATGGGACTGGTATATTTACCTACCGTTTACCATAAATATCAACTACAAATCAAGGTAAACAAATCCATCCCCTCATTTTTTCCATCTCCAAGCAGCAGCAGTTGAATTTCACTCCTTGGGACCTCCGAGGCTCATCCCTTCCTGGGCAATGCCATCGCAAGTGCCGGCTCCCATGCCGGTAGTGCCCAACCGGTCGAGCAGTGTGCCACACGTGCGGAATGACAAGAGGTGAGGGTCCCCCCGGTGGGAAGAAATGGGAGCAATCTGCACCAGCAGGTTGGGCCCCCTGGCTGTTGATGATTCAGAAATCCCAAGGCCAACCACCCTGGGATGGTGCTGAAACTCTGCAATATAGGGGGATTTCAACTACCAACCTCAACTGGTGAACGCCGGATTTCTGAACCATCAACAGTATATAGTAGTTATGAATGAGGAGTTAAAGTGCCCCTAAAAATTTGCCCAGAGCAATGCAAGGTTCGAAAATGAAGATTCTCTGTTGCCATTTTAGGAGAAGGTAAGAGTTGGAACAAACTTGTCGATCAGCTGTGCTTACATGTGCTAGTAGCCGTCGATCAGCTCCCATGGTTTCGTGCCATGTTGGCGGATACACTCATCAAGCCGATTCCGTAGGGGTTAAGGATTCCCGTCATCGTCAAGTAGACCATTAAAGCCGAATAGATCCCACTGGAATTGTTCACGAAAGAAATCCACTCCAAAAATAAGAGGGTAGCAGATCATGTATCTGCCTGAGGTTGTGAGTTCCCAAGTTTTGTTGGTTCAGAAAATCATCCAAAACTCACCCAAGAGATATAACATCGAAAACATACCTTATTCCAGAACGCATTCGCAGAATTCTTGGTTGCTTCTTCCGACTTTCCATTTTTCTTCCAAAAAGAAAATCGTCTCAGCAGAAGTTTTGCTACCCTGCCAGGGTCTCTGCGCCCGTGTCATGGATACCGGTGCCACAATATGCCTTTATGTCGACCAAACCCATTGCATCTTGGTTGGTTGAAAAAAAACTTACTCCACTGACAAAACCGAGGTTTTCGGGGCAGTTTGTATAGAAAAAACTCCCTCCCCTTATAAATGGAGTTGTTTTCGCCCCTACTTCTAACTGGTGACTTTGGGCCCACCTTGTAGTGGTGTTTTGTCGTTTCGCACCCGTTTGGGTTGAGGTTTCGCCTCCGGTAAGGGGGCCCTGCAACCAAGAAAACGAATCTCTTTCTTTGTTTAAACAAGGTTTTTTTTAGGGAGCATTCCGACATGTTTCCGACTTAAAGTGTTGGATTTTTTTTTTCGTTGATGACGTTTTCATACGTTTTTTTGCCGTTTCAAGGTGTGCCATGCAACTGAGGTTTTAAAGGTTCCTTTTTTTTTCGTCTCCCGAAAAAAAAAGTTAGGAAGGGGGTTGTAAAAACCCAATGATTTCAAGAAGCTGGGCCCAAAAAGCAGTTATAAGTAGGGTCACAACTCCACTTATAGGGGTTATTTCACCTCAGTTACCCATTTATTTCTAGGGGTTAGAATTCCATTTATTTTCCGATCAGCTCGAAACGCCCACCTTGAAGACTAAAAACAACATGACAAATCTAGCAAAGGATGGGATCAAAACTGAGCCAAACAACAAACATGTGAGGGGACACCAACAACCCCTAGCAGGTTATTCAAGTAGTGACCCCTAGCAGTTGATTTTTTGTATTTGGAGGTCACGAAAAACCTTTGGAAAGGGGTCATGTCTTCAAATTCACTCACCGGACCATCCCAAAAAGCTCACTAAAGATTAAATCTCTTTCCGCGCCAACAGCCAACAGAAACCCTGGTAGGGGGGTTGGCACCACAGCATGTGTGTAGACCTCTTCTAGGTGTCTCCTGAACCATCAAAACTGGCTGCTTCTCCTTCGCGGCCAGTGCAGGTTCTGCCTGGTGGGTGGGTAAAGGCTGTGAGGTTTTGAAAAAAAACTCATCAGATGTTTACCCTTGAGGGAGGGAAATGTACCGTTTAGCGTTTGGGGATACATATTAAACATTGGTTTAAGGTGTTTTTTTTGGTTTCATCACTTCTGAAATGATTATTTTTCGACCTGGTTGCTAGTGGCTAGTTGCTACATATTTTTTCAAACATGTTTCAGTTGGAAGGTGATTTTTGGTTTCTCCCGGATTGTCCAGCATGGGATGAAAGATCACCAATGATTTTACCTCCCTGAAAATTTTCATGAAAAAATGGTTCCCTGAGAAGTTGGGGACCATTTTTTCAGAGGAAATGAATCGAATCATCTTCCAACCATCAAAGGCAGGGAATGTGTTAACTTTGAAGGGGGTACCTTAAGGTCAAAACAGATGGCACAGATACCAAAAGGTAGTTTAGGAAAGGGTCCTTATAAACCAATATGTAGGGACTGTGCCATCTACTTTTCAACTACTGTATTTGATTTAGTTTTAAACTTTTTCATTTATCACAAAAAGCAAATCAAGACATGGAAACCAACTGGCGAGAAGTTGCAGAAGTTGTGTATTTTTTTTTCAAATTTGGGGAGTCTTATTATCTAAAGTTCTAGCCAACATATACCCCCCCCCCCCCCAAATTCACGAATGGAACACCTCAAAAGGGGACCATTTCAAAAGGAAAGGATGGTCCAAAAAACGCCAAAGCTTCAGTGATTCAGGAGTGGCAGGAAACAGAGGTATGCCAGTGGCTCACGGAAGTCTTCCTCGCACCCAAGGACCCTAAAATGGGAAGGTTTTACAGGATATCCAACCCCTACTTGGATGTCCTGTTGGAAGTGAGGATCAATGGTTAGTATATAAATGGGTTATATAACCTACTTATAAATGGGGTATATTGGGATTATAACCCATTTACTAACCATTGATCCTAACTTCCAACGGGACATCCAAGTAATGCTAAGCCCCTTCTTTGAGGAAATAAGGGCCCTGAAGAAAGGTAATGTTTTGGAATCATGGTGGTTAAAGATGATCCCTTTTTTCGGCCGGAGCCCTATATCTTGGGGTGGCATACCTTACTAAACAATTGTCATGGTGCTTGGTTGGCATGCCCACAAGTCACCTCGGGGCCTAGAAGGTTGCTCATGGTTTCCTAGCTCCTTCCGTTCCACAAAACCTCCCCAAGAAGCGGCGTTTTTTCAGTTTCTGGACCCAGGAGAGTTCCCTAGGGAGGTGAAGGTGAATTATCATAACCCTGGGATTCCTGGCCCACCATGAGAAAGAAATGGGTGTGGCTTCATGTCATAACCACCATTGCTAAGGCCCTAAGGGTTGAGAAATCATCGAAATTGGGGAAAACCCATTCTTAAGAATGGTGGTGGAAGCCAAGGGATAATCTATGAATCGTCAAGAAGTCAGGTCAGAGATGGTCAGAGTGTTCAACAGAGGGTGGAGGTAAGTTGAAAAGGTGTAGGTGTTTTTTGTTAAAAATCACCGCCTTAGTAATGAAAAAACCCTACCAGCCTTACTGGGGCTGAACAGCCTTACGATTACTTGGAAAGTTGACAAAGAAATCCTGAAAAGAAACCCACAAACAACACGGAACTCTTACTCAAAACCATGGCAACTAGTGGAAAAATGATTATTGATGTTCCTTATACAGTTTGAGTCAACCTGCATCACTAGTTTGTTGAACCAGCCAATTCAAAGATATGATTTGATCGTCATATCTTTGGGCTTAGTCTCAATTCTGGCAGCATACTTAATTACTTAATGACTTCACCTCCTCATCCTGCCATGCCGGTCGAAAGCAAGCGCCGTCGCATCGGTGGAGATGCTACCACTGGGGGAGAAGGGCTTACAGAGCTTGAGGTGCTAGGCATCAGTGGGGAATGCATGGTGACATTGAATGTGTCAGACTCCATGCGTGGTCGTGATTTGTGGAACTTGATTTTGGGTGAAGTTCCAACTAAGCCGGGCCTACAGTTGGTTGTATCCCATGCTTCAAGGCTTGCTCTGAATGAAAGTTTGAAACAACAAGGACTTGGGGGTCAACGGGCACAGGTGTCGGCTACCTACATCCCCGTCAATTTGCTTGCTGCCTTCCTTTTTGCGCACGGTGGCAACGTTGAAGATGAAGAGTTCTCGTTGAATGGGATTACAGAAGTGGCGGGGGTTAGTCACGAAATGCCTGCCTTGCTGCACAATTTGCCCGAGAGCCTCCGCAAATTGACATTTGCACATGATGGTTTTAATCAGGGACTTCATGATGTGAGATTTCCACCCGGCCTGCAAAGTTTGACTTCTGGAAATCAGTTCAATCAGAGCCTGGATAATGTGACATGGCCAGCAGGCCTTCAAAGTTTGACTTTTGGTGAATACTTCAATCAGAGCCTGGACAACGTGACATGGCCAGCAGGCCTTCAAACGCCTTCGACTTTTTGGAGCAGGGTTCAATCAGAGCCTGGACAACGTGGCATGGCCAGCAGGCCTTCAAAATTTGAAATTTGGTCAGATTTTTAATCAGAGCCTTGACAACGTGGCATGGCCAGCAGGCCTTCAAAATTTGAAATTTGGTCAGATTTTTAATCAGAGCCTTGACAACGTGACATGGCCAGCAGGCCTCAAACATTTGGCTTTTGGTACGAATTTCAATCGGAGCCTGGACAATGTGACATGGCCAGCAGGCCTTCAAAGTTTGTTTTTTGGTTGGAATTTCAATCAGAGCCTGGACAATGTGACATGGCCAGCAGGCCTTCAAAGTTTGTTTTTAAGCTCAAATTTCGATCAGAGCCTAGATAAGGTGACATGGCCAGCAGGTCTTCAAAGCCTGACTTTGGGTGAGAATTTCGATCAGAACCTGAACGAGGTGACATGGCCCGCAAGCCTTCAAAGTTTGGCTTTTGGTGAGCTGAGAATGTCGATCAGAGCTTTGACAACGTGACATGGCCAGGAGGCCTTGCAGACTTTGTTTTGCCAACAGGGTGGCCCAGGGCACTACGTGAACTGGTTTTTCAAGGATCTTAAATTGGTGTGTTGTAAAGGACATCGGTCAGTAAACTTGGCAGGTGTAGGCCTGCCGCCTGCCAGATCTTTCAAAGGTTGTGATTGCTGGCTAGATTTCGCCCAAACTTTCAAGTTCCAGGTGTTGTGCAAACAACCGTTTGTGTCTGAGAATCGGACCGTTGTATGTCCTTAGAACATTTTTTTAGTAGATATGTGGGCAAGAAATGGAAATAGTCCAATTAACATGTCCCCTGAAAATCGATGGTTGGAAGATGTATTCCCTACTGAAATGGTCACTTTTTGGGGGACATGTTAGTTTTCAGGGGTGTATATTTTTTTGGGTGATTTGTTAAACGGATTGTACCAAGGTAAAAAATGAGCATTTTGAAATTTTTGGGAGAACTTTTTCCAGGCATCCAAGATGCAAATCCAAGTAACCATGTATACCCTGGAAGTCAAGTCGTCCATCAAAAAAGAATAGTTCCTTGGATTTTGTTGACTATAAAGCGCTTACTAAAACAACGTTATTGGAAAAAATCAATCAACTAATGGCCGATCCTAAATTAAGGAGCCTATTTGGAACCTTTTTGAATCCTCAAAAATCACCCAAGGGGTAGCTACTTCTTCGCTTACAAACCGCCCAGTGGTTTGTTGGACCATTTTTTTTCCGACAAGAATAGGAGTTGGTCCAAATGGTGGAGGAACAAGCCATCAGTGGAAAGGTCTTGTGACTTGGATCTGAAGAATGAAAATACATTGGAAAGATTACCCAGCTGGTAATCTAACATGGCTGGAAAATGGAAGAAATCCCAAACAACCACCTGAGATAGGTTTTTACCCTGTAAATAGTGGTAGATTCTTTTTTTGTCAACTGGTTAGCCGGATTTCTGATGGTTCAACAGTAGCTGGCTGGAAAATGGACCCGGATTGAGTCGATGTATTTCCTATTGAACATGGGGGATTTTCCAGCCAGCTATGTTAGATTACTGGAGGGTAAACACTTTGGAACCCAAAGGCGTGGAGGTTTGGTTCAGATGATTTTCCGGATTTCAATTCGACGAGTTTTCCTTTTTTGAAACTGGAAGATGATAATAAAGAACACTTCTATCAACCACAAAGTGGGCCCAAAGTCACCAGTTATAAGTAAGGTGAAACAACTCCATTTATAGGGGGAGAAGAAACCTCAGTGAAACCCATCTATTTTCGGCCATTTGTTTCGGGGTGAAGTAATCCTACTTGTAACTGGTGACGGGGCCCACTTTGTATGTGGTGTTTATACGGAGAATGGAGCGATGAACAGGAGCGAGGGGGTACTAAGCGATTTGGAGCTATTCGGAGGTTTCTAAGCACATAGTAGTCAAGGCTTTACTTTTAGGAAACCCGGAGCCTAGAACACCTTTTATTTACAAACACCTTTTATGAAAAGTTTTTCGGGCCCCCAAACCAACCATTATTTTTCAGAGGTTATGTTAAGCTTTCAGGGAGTACAACAGAACAATATTTTTTTTTGAAAAATTTGAGGAAAGACAACAAAAACACCATGGCATTTTTGCATGTTGGCACTTTTTTGGGTATGGCGAGTGAAAAAGTCGACCATTTTTGGAAAGTGACCTCCAACTGTCCGGGAAAGGTTCGGGGCATGAGATGATGCCTTTAGAAATTGGATCTTAGACCTTTTTGGGACGCGAAAAAGTAACTCTTTCAAAGGCTATTCGGAACGTCCAACGATCCAGGAGTCAAGAGTTCATGGCTTGAATCACCCGGCAGTTGAATGGGTTCCAGGAAGGTGGACAGTCAAAACATTACCGCAAGGCTGGCTGGCCCCTTACTAGTTGTAAATGGAGTTTATGTCCCTATAAATGGCCGAAAATACATGGGGTAACTGTTTTTTTTTCACCCCTATACATGGAGTTATAACTTCCATTTATAGCTTTTTTTCCATCCCAGTGAAACCCATTTATTTTCGGCCGTTTACAGGGGCACTCCCATAACCCTACTTCTACCTGGATGTTCCGAAAATAGTGGGTTTTCCCCCCCAAATCATCCATTTTGATAAGGTTTTCCATTATTTTCACCATCCACTTTTGGGGTACCCAAAATTGTTGGAACCACCCGTAAACACCCATATGTACCTCTAGGGCAGTCCAGTGGCAGGAGAGGAAATCATCCCATTTTTGGGGGTACCCCTATTTCCAAAACGGGTTTTGTGGATCCCCCCCTTGTTGAACGGGGCCAAAACGCAAAAAAACGGGTCCCAACGGCTTAGCCCTCTCAGGCTCAGTTTGTCGGAACGCGATTTCCAGGAGCTGCCGGTGCCCAAGTGCCCTTGGCTGAAAGTTGAGGAAAAAAAACTTGCAGTAGAAAAATCTGGAAAGGTTTTTGTTTGTTGTTCGGAGTGGTTTAGTGGTTGGGTTGGGTTTTTTGAATAACTCACATGTGCTATTATAACGGATAATAAACATAAGATCTGCCTGGAACGCCTTTTGTGGACCCTATTTTTGTTAAGGCAACTGGAAACCCCTAAGAACCAGCAACTATTGATTGCCTTAAAAATAGGGCTTTCTTTGGCGACTTCCAGGGCAGTAGAAAAGGGGGCAAAGGTTTGGAAGAACTCCCCCCAAAAAACTAACATGTCCTCTAAAAAGGGACCATTTCAGTAAGGAATACATCTTGCAACCATTGATTTTCAGGGAAAATTCGTTAGTTTTCAGGGGAATAACTCCGCAAAAACAACCAGTTTTTCATAAGGTTAGAACTCCACTTATAGGGATTAAAGTAAGGTTAGAATTTATGTTAGAACTCCACGTATAATGGTTATAACAGCCCCAGTTACCCATTTATAAGTCCATTTATAGGGGTTAAGCACTCCATTTCTCACTTAGCTAATGACCAACCTTTAAACTCTTTGGGATTCATACTTAGTAGGAAAAAAAGTTTGAACTTTGACTTCATGGTCCGAAATGGCTGAGTGAGATTTATAACAATCGGCTCCGGGCCCCACCTTGTGGAATGAAAACATCATTTATAGGTTGGATGATCTACCGCCCATCTATGATTCAATCGTGGCAAATGAGTCGGTTTAGGTTGGGCTTTTAAAATGTCATCCCTGTTTGGTGACGAGGAATCCGCATCCTGGGTTTGGGGTGGTTAGATCCAAGGTAGTCGAAAAAAATCATGGCAATGGCCTTGGTAGTCCGACGTTTTCCGCGGCCAAATGACGGATGATGCCGTCGGGGTTAAGGTTCGGACATCGCCGGCTGCTGATGCTGGCCGCCCACGAACTGCGAAAGCGACAAGCGTCGCAAGCGTCGTCGGTGCAAGCGGTTTCGGCGGTGGCATACTCTGTTCAGGTTTCGAACTGGGGAAGGAGAAGGTTTTGCGCATGAAGAATAAATGGAAACATAGCTGTATGGGTATACTTTATGTGTGGATATGAGTGGCAGGTGTATGGGAATTGAGGGTCATGAGTCATGGGGTTCCCACTTTTGGGAGTTTGTGGAATTTCCTTCTACAGAGATGTCCATGGAAGTCAGTAACGATCTAGTTA
This sequence comes from Breviolum minutum Mf 1.05b.01, assembly GCA_000507305.1. Classification (NCBI taxonomy): domain Eukaryota; class Dinophyceae; order Suessiales; family Symbiodiniaceae; genus Breviolum; species Breviolum minutum. The sequence goes on along the minus strand of DF242144.1, from coordinate 46,296 downwards.
GTAAGCTGGTTGAAATTTCACCAAGTTACTGCACTAAATCCACCTACTAATAAGGATTATATATCTACTACCTATACTGTCCTATACCTAGAACCCAAATGGGGCCCCAGGTTTTTGCTTGAAGTTTAGGCCCTTGTTTTGGAGAGTTGACCTTCAAAAATAGAGGGCAGTTGGGTTCTAGGTATTTTCTATTTCCACCTAGTAATAAGGACTGTAACTATATATCCATGTACTACTTCAAAAACAGAGTTCAGTTGGGTTATAGGTAGTTACTAACCCACCTAGTAGTAAGGATTATGATTAGGCATCCATTTCCTGCCTATACTATCCTATACTAAGTACCAGCAGGACATCCCAGTATCTTGTTGGTCCCTTTTCTCCACCGCCGGAGGCGCCCAGCGTCCCGACCACGCTGCCGGCCTTCGCCACGAAGGGCGCTTCGGGACCGCAACTCTCCGTGGGAGGCTTCGAAAAACGGCTGAGGGATCTATACCTATCTCTTAGTATATTGGGAAATATATTGGCAATATAGTATGCAGATGACAAAGAAAACATATATCTATAATATCTGGTAATTATATGATATGGTATATACATATATGTAAATATGTATGTATTTATTTTTTATAGATCTATATATCTTTTTTTGCTTCGGAAGTATATAGAACATTGGGCAGCCCAATGATGGGATGCGAGTTGTCTCTCCCAGCATGGCTAAGTGTTTTTTTTTTATGGGCATCCCCGGTCGCCTCCAAAAAATCTGTTCACAGAAAACAAAGGTGGGAAGTTTTGAAAGAAAAATCCAGTTTTTTTTTGGCCCCACACAAAGATCAAAAACCAGCAACAACTGAGACAAAAAACAACAAAATGCCGGGAAACTTCAACTTAAATGGGTAGTATATAAGTGAGCTGTATATAACCTACGTGTAAAAATATAACCTAAAAATGCTGGGTAAGTGAGGAATATAACCTACAGCATGTTACATGTTTTTTTTCCAAACGCCAGTGACTCACACCACCATGGGTTTTTCCTGACTTCCTTCCGTGGGAGGCCGCAGCGGCCGAGGGATCTATACCTATCTCTTAGTATATAGGGAAATATATTGGCAAGATAGTATTCAGATGACAAAGAAAACATATATAATATATGGTAAATATATGATATGGTACTTACATATGTATATATGTATGTATTTATTTTTATAGATCTATATATATATATATATTTTTTTTTCTTCGGAAGTATATAGAACACTGGGCAGCCCAATGATGGGATGCAAGTTGTCTCTCCCAGCATGGCTCAGTGGCGTTTTATGGGCATCCCCGTCGCCTCAAAAAATCTTGACAGAAAACAAAGGTGGGAAGCTTTGAATGAAAATCCTTTTTTTTTTTTGCCCCACACAAAGTGACCAAAACCAACAAAATGAGACAAAGTGCCAACAAAATGCCGGGAAACTTTCAACTTAAATGGGTACCGTTCTAGTGAGCTGTATATAACCTACGTGTACATGTTTTTTTTTCGCCAGTGACGGACCACCATGGGTTTTCCTGACTTCCTTCCAATCTCACCACCCCGGACAGGTGGCAACCCCCATCCTTCGCAGGTGTGGAACCGTTGGTGTTTCACTTGGAGGATCATTCCATTTAGTACACTCCGGCAATCTAACATAGCAATGGAAAATGGATCCTTTGAAGATGTATTTCCTATTAAACATGGGGGATATTCTGTTGCTGTGTTGGTTTACCAAAGGGTAAGTGGTTAATAGCCATGGTGATCCTAAGTCCCCCAATTCCTGGGGTTATTCCGCCCCTTCCAAATGGCCGAACTTCATGGCTTCTAAATTGGGGGTGATCCTAACTACTTACAAGTCCTGGGATGATCCTCCAAGTGGTTGTTGGGGTTATGAGAGAAAGCTTGTAGAAGTCATGAGTCATGTTTATCATAGGGATTTACTAGCTATCATGTTTATAATAGTCTTTCTCCATAAGATCCACTATTCGGAAATCAGGGTCTTAACGAAGGAGGATGTCATGAGGTGATTGTCATTATCATATGATACCTAAGGTCTTAAGATTGTGATTTGATTGCAAACTTTGATGTTGACTAATTGCAAACTTTGATGTTGCTAAGTTTTGTGATATCTCATGCGATGAACTCTCCTTTGGAATACGCACATGACATGCCGACATGCCTTACTTGATTGAGCCAGACAGCCAGTTCGGTCCAATTCCCCCGAGGATGGTGGTGGTTTAGTAAAGGGAATCCCCTTCCAAAATGCCTTGAACACTTCAACCCCGTTTTTTTTTTAATCTCCCGGAAATTTCCGGAACACTTCCCCACAATGTTACCGTTGGTTGTTGATTTCGGGTGTTCAAGTTTTCACTAAAGGGTTTTTTCTTCTACACGCACATCATGGGCCCTACTACAGTACCAGTTGCAAGTAAGGGCCCGTAACTGCACTTCTAAGGGCGAGATCATCCCAGATGCGGTAGAAACTTTCAGCCATTTATACTTGGAGGATCATCCCAGGACGGATGTAAGTGGTTAGTAATCATGGTGATCGTAAGTCCCCTAAGGATCCGGGTTGTGGGACCCCTTCTAGATGGCCTTTTTACTCGTATGGTTTGGAAATAGGGCTGATCCTAACCACTTCCGTCCGTCCTGGTATGATCCTCCAAGTTAGTGGCCCCCAAAAACCAATGATATATGTAAGGTTATAAGTTTTTTCTCCATTTAAAAGGGCAGAACAAAACCCCCCAGTGAAATCCATGGTTTTTTCAACCATTTTATAGGATATACCCAACAAAAAAATGTCACTCCATTTGGAGGGCCTGTACTTGGTTTTTGTGAAACGGTTACCAGGTTTCGATGCGAAGCACCTTGCCACCCAGATGTGTGCCTTTTTGAAAATTTCAGACTCCGGGGGTTTCGCCGTTTTTTTTTTTTAGTTGTTTTGGTTGGGGCTGAGACAAAGGGGGGATGACTGGAAGATGTTTAAGAGGATCATTTTTGAGTTTTTTTTTTAGAATTGGAAATTCATGCACTGTGTTTATTTCTTGAGAGTCTAGATGTATAAATCTTGGAGTAAAGAGTTAGAATATGATTATGTATCATCTAGAAAAAATCTTCCACGGGGAGATGATCCAATCTCACTCGTAATTTTTCAATGGGTGCTTGGAGGATCATCCCAGGACTTGTAAGTAGTTAAGATCACCCCCCCATTAACAAACCATGAAGTTAGGCCATTTGGAAGGGGTCCCACAACCCTATCCTTAGGGAACTTATATACTCACCTAACAGGACCATTAGCTACCTAAATCCACCCCGGAATGATGCTCCAAGTGGCTCAAGCAAAACACACAGCCCCTGATTCCTACCAGAGTTGAAGGCCAGCCACTGATCAGCATGATGATGTTGATGCGATTCCTCGACCCCTGTTTTTTCTTTTGGTTGTATTTTTTTTGGGAAGGACTCTCTTGCTGTCAGAAAGAAGTGAATGGTGAAACAAGTGGGAAACATTCGGAAGCATTTATTTCCTTTTTATCATCTTTTGCTGGTTATATAAAACCGAGAATTTCATTATAGATGTTTGCATTTTTTTCCGCCTCAAAGAAAACTATCGATTAAGACCCAAGAATGTCATTGGTTTTTTCATCTTTAACCCTTCTTCCCAAACATCATTTGTCGTAGATTTCATATACCCAAACTCACAGATGACATACAACACACACTTCATGGCCCTGTTTATCAAGTTCGGCCCCCCGTCACCAGGAAAAAAGGTAGGGGCGGAAAAGGGGGTGAACAAAAACCCAGTGGAATGGCGGGGCCAAAAATTAACGCTTCTTGTAAGTAGGGGCCCACAACTCCACTTGTAGGGGTGAAAAAAACCCAGTGAAACCCATTGATTCTAAGCCATTTATTGGGGGGCCCTATAAACCTCCAGTGAAGACACCAACTAGAGTAGCGTTATAAATGAGTAATGAAAAAAGGGACCCTAGTCGTTTAGGGTATTTTTCGGGGATGAAATACTACCCAGTTATATTGGGGATTCTTATGAAAAGCCATGGAAAATTTGCCAAAAACCTAAGGTTCCCTAAGTATTTTTTTCAGATGGCTTGGTCAAAAAACCACCAACCATTTTTTGGGATTCGAAAAAGGGGCGGGGAGTAGTTGCCCCTAATCTTCCCTACTTGGAGGATCATCCCAGTTAGTAAGTGGTTAATAACCATGGTTAGTAAGTCCCCTAAGTAGGGTTGTTCCCCTTATAAGTGGCCTAAATGGCTTATAAATGGGGCTTACTAACCACTTACCAACTGGGATGATCCTCCAAGTAAGGTTCCACAACAATCTTCCCAATCGGAACCCTTGGAATTTCCCCCAGTTGCCCAGGAGGCACCTCGCCGACCACAGGTGCAGGCGGTCCCGACCTCGTCACTGCTGGGGCGTAGGGTGTGGCAACAATGTGGCTATATTATTAATATCTTATCTTATCTAATGTTATCTAATCTCATCTTATGTCATATTATATTCTATTATATCATATTTTTTTATCTTATATTATATTATATTGTATTATATTATATTACGCTATATTATATTACATCTATGTCTATATCATTTCATTTTGGATTATGTTATATGATCTTTTACTATTTTATATTATATATATTATGTTATACTATTGTATGTTATATCACACTATAATATACTATTTTATTTTATTTAATTTGATATTACTTTTCATTGTATTATATACATGTTTCTTTTTGAACCTTATATTATTTTTTTAATTGTATTATTTACATCCCGCGGCCATTTTGTCTCCTCAAAACGCCGGTAGCCCATGTACTTTCTGGTATTGGGGGTCGGTGGTATTGGTGGTGAAACGATGAGCTCTGGGTTTGGGAGGTTGGTATGAGTGGATTGGAGCGGCCAAGAGTGGCCATTTTATACCGCGCGGGGTTTGTGAGTGGCAAAGCGGGGGAAGACTTTTGGGAAGATCGCGGGGCGCTCTTGGGAGGAGGGGATGAAGGTTTGATCCATTGGTGTTTGGTGTAAAACTGTTTTGGTGTAAAGGATGCTTGGTGTAAAAGTTGTTTGGTGTCCAAGCTGTTGGTTGCAATCTGAAATTTCGCCCAGTTCTATTGGCATTGACAGTTGGGTTCACATGGCCGCCAGGAGCGAATGGGTGTTCGCCTGGACAGGATGTTGTCCCTTTTGGAGCGGATTGCGAGGGCGATGCGTGACGAGGGCTTCCAGGTTTAGGAAACTGACATTTCCGGGCCGTTTGGGGTAAAAGGTGATGTTATATTTGGCGCGCAGGACATTTACGATGCGGAGCTGTATACGACGCGGTGGACCAGGGATCAACCACCAGAGCCAAGTGAGTGGTTAGCTGCATGTAGTGCGTTGCATTTTTTTTAATGCTTTTTTTCCGGGTGATTGTTTGCCCCAATGTTCAGGTGAAGCCTGGGAGCGGTCCCAAATGCGCGCCGCAGCGGCAGAAATGCAAGAAGCATACAGTAGACTACCATTGCTTGCCAGCCCAAGCACCAGTCACGCTCTCCCGGAGCATGTCACGGTCCAGTGGGCCCAAGATCTTACAGCGTCACATGGGGAGGCAACTACGGGCAAACCGCCATGCTGGTGAGATCTGTGACCTCGTCGAACGATGTCATGTGGTCACGCAGAAAAATGTCGATGGACGATGCTCTAAGGCTGGTGGCAGAAGGCTTCAAGGGATTTTTGCCAAAAAATCAGCAGCGTGTTTGGGCAGCTTCGCCCTCACACGGTTTTTTGTGGAGCTGGTTCATGAAGGCATGCATGATTTCACTTAGCTGCGCCAATCAATGTCAGTATAGTGTTTCCACTTCTCATTGGTCAAAAGGTAACCCTTCATGTCGATTCGTGCACAGCGGCTTCGGCACATTGGACATTTGAGGCCGTATGGGATCGTGAAACCGCGCTTCTTTCTCTACAGTACGGAACGGCGGTGATTGAGTCGGGTTCTGAGGTGATTTGGGTAATCTAAAAGTACTGATCACGCTGTTGAAAATCTTTTCGATGTTTCAAAAAACCAGCATCCAAGATCGATTGTATCTTAGTCTACTGGGCATATTTGGCAACACCACTATCTCTCGACTTCGCTATTTTCCCGCGCATGTTTTCCCGAGGAATGGTGACCATTTGGTGGGAACCCACGGTGGCCCACGCCCAGGTGAAATTCGATGCCCAGATGAATATTATATTCCATGCAAGGTGGTCAGAATGCCGCAAGCCGTCAGAATTGAATGGTCGGCCTGTAAGCCTGTGTTCCGTATAGGCGACGCCCACTCCACTCCGGAGGAGGCGACCTTGCCGGAGGCAGGGGTACCGTATATCCACCAGTGACAGCCAAACCTGAGCCACACCGAGCCTCGCAACCACACTAGCTTCGGCTGATATCTTCGCAGCCTTACCAACGCACTGGCATCTCAACATGTATATCCAGGAAGTGCTAACTCCGACAGAGGTGGCAGAGCTCCGAACTTGAGGCCAGCCAGCCCCGCGTTACAATCCACATTTTCACATGGATTGCAATTTCATTCAGTTTCAGTTCATTCCTACTTGGCTACCAACAACAACTCTTGGTGTAGCATCTTGGATTACATTTAAGTTGGCTTGAATTGAATTGAACCGTAGGATATCCAAAACATTCAGCTTTAAGGCCAATTCAAGTCAATTTCATTTCAGCAATTTATTTTTACCCAGCCTATATTGGTGTACAGTTTGACATGATGCTGCCAGTAATAGGTACATACGGATAAATTTTCATCCAGATTTCCCATCCGAAGCGGTACCGAATCAAACAGTTGATCCAAAGAAATGAGTCCGGATGTGACATGGTACTCCGATTATATAATCATCTTCTGGTGTTGTGGTAGCATTGTCCTGCTCGACTTCAAAGTCTAGGTAAGGAGGGTACTCCTGCTGCAATGTTTGTTCATGATTTCACGTGAAGGCGCAGGGCCAACTTTACCAGCGCACTGCAGTTCCTTCCGTGAAGATCATGGTTCAGCACCTCGAGCACAACAGCGTGTGCCACTACCTCCTTCTTGCACGTGCCTCAACAGAGAGCTATTGGCAGAAACTTCAAACTGCATGTTCCAAAAACTTTTTTGGTCCTGTAAGGAGGCAGCGTTCCCCTACACAGTGGCGGAGTTGGGGACGCAAGAACCTACAGAGGCGAACAAAAAGTTATACTTTTGCATGTTCAGGTCCCGCTGCGACTGACAGCAGCGCCGGCACGGCGACCCGGGACACACTGAAGCTTCAGGCGTGATAACCGGCGCGCTCACGACTGGGGTCGGTTTTGGGAAGAAGGGCAGGGAAGCCTCTGGCAAGGGCATCATGACATGTTCAAACGTTCACAATTGTTTTGACGCGTTTTCGACGCGTGCTACCATCTGAGGTCTCCGCAGCGCCACCGCGCAACAGAACCCTCCGTAGGAGAAATCCTGCGGGGCGCTGCAGCAGCTCAGGCGACTCCACCAACAACGCCTTATATGTCGCCCCTCAGGTGCTACGTGCACTCCTACTTCGTCAGGGTTGAAAAGACAGAAGTGAGACCCAGAGCGGGTAGAAAAATGTGTCGGCTGCTTAGTAGGCAGGCGTTTATGGGGCGCCGAAGAAGTGGCCCCAGTAGACTGAAAGACGGTCAAGCTGTGACGGAAAGGATGTGTTTTTGTCGACAGGCCGACGGCTCGCTGGGCGTGCCCAGGAAGTTGGCCAGGGGCTTAATGTCACAATCAGAAAATGTCATATCGTCTGCAAACTTTTTGTATCCTATATCTCTTGTTTTTGATGTCATTCCAACATGACCTCGAATGACATCATGACGACTGGAAAATGTGATGAGCGACCTGTCAGGGAGATCGCAATTATGATGGACGTCTTTCACACGCGCCCACATTTTCACAAATCGGCCAATTCAGAAATGGTGAGACCCTTTTTTTTTAACGGCAGGCTTGAAATTTCAATGGTTTTCCATTCTAAAGATATGATTGCCAAATTCTTCAGATTTTGTTAGAGAACGAAAACGACCATAGAGTCAATTATTTGATAGTTTTTACAATCGTAGATTTCAAGCTTGCAAACCTGAGTGGTTCCAATAGACCTAATGTTTGCAAGAATCAAATAGGTAAGATAAAACAAACTTTCAAAAATTGCATGAAACATTTTTCATTGCACAGCAAAAGTGGTTGAAAAATAACTTACTAAGATCTTTTGGTCGGATGGTGATGGTGTAGCATTCAGCGATGTTTCCTTTAATTCAAACATTATCGTATTTGTTCATTCCGGCGAATTGAGTTGCAGCAGATGATGGAAACTGATTCGATGCAAAAGCAGCAACTTGATTATATATTCCAATACTGTTTAATTGATTTATCAAAAAATGTAAACAAAGTAGGGCATTCGTTGTATTTGTGCTGATGTCATCTGTTTTTTTTGATTTTCCATACCAAAAATCTTGCAAGCATGTTTAGATCCATACTTGTTGGTCACTACCAGGACGGAGATCCTTATAAAATTTCACCTGCCACTGTTGTTGGCCCCAAGCACTGGAAAGGCTCTTATTTCTCCCATTCAAGCACCCGTAAAAGAGGAAATTGTGTCACATGAAGTCAAAATCCAAATTTTCCAGGCATTTTCTTCATGGTTCCACAAAGAGGGGACATGTTTTTATTTCTATGCTGTGTGTTTGGAGTATCCTAAGTTACCACATATACAACTAGTTACATCCATTAGTTGCCACTTGTTATTGGAGGGGTCATATGGTTTTCGAGGCATCAACCATGCCCATGCCAGCTGGTTCCTGGGTAGCAGGTGCGATTTGATTTTGGAGGAATTTTTTCCACAGCTGGACACCTGACCGTGATGGGATTCTTTTCGTGAAACCGGCTTTTCCCCAAAAATATCGACATACCCCCTGGAAGTTTAACAGCCCCCACATGAAACAAATCGTCTTCCAACCATCATTTTCAGGGGGTATGTCAAACTTTGGGGTGTCTAACCTCTTTTTAGTTTCCAGGTTGATCAAAGGTTATGCCGATAAAAATCATTGACTGATTTGATATGAACATTACCACGTTACAGCGCCTGATTTTTTAGTGGGGTAGTTTTTGAATCAAACCGTAGGCCATGGCGTGTCTCAAGGCCTAACATGTTTTTTTTGTTGTTTTCATACCGAAAACAATTGGGTTATTTTTTGCAGAATTTCGGAGGGAATCCCGGATTTTTTTTGACTTTTGGGTTTTTTAAAAGGTGGGTTTTCCCATCAAAAACGACGCCTGTATTTTTTCAACCACAAATCTTGAACTCCAAATGTTTTCAGCGATATTCATGTGGAGTGCATCGGATCAGAAATTGAATTTGGGAGAAAAGAAATATTGGATTTCAGCGAGTCCAAAGGGTGAAAAAAGTAATGGTACTGTTAATGTTTCAGAAATCCGGCGTTCGCACCACCTGGGATGTATTTAAAAAACCCATGGTAAATACTGGGGATATTTTTTTCCACCATATCGACGAAAAACAGTGTGGTGTTTTCTTAGCACCCCAAGTTTTTTTTGGGGGGTCGATTTTCTTGGGTTTTTTTCGGATGTGAGGGGAGGGTGTGGCGAAAGGGAGCGAGGTGTACGAGCGATTTGGAACTACCCCCAGGTTTCGTTCTAAGCACATCTTAGTTGAGGGATTTTGTTTGCCACCACCAAAAAACACAACAAAAAAACCATTGGAGACAAAGTGGGATTCCAAAAATACGTTTTATATGTAAAGTTTCAGAAATAACACCCAAATTTTCACGAAATTACGCGCCTTTTCGAAGTCGGTTAAATCTTCGATTTCAGGAGATTTCTGGAACCTCGAAAGGGGTCCGAAACCCGAAACCTTTCGCCGGTAGGCGTAAACCAGGAGATGGGGAAATAAATCATCTCCAAACGCAGTAACATACTTGGATGTCCCAGGACGGGTTTGGAAGTTAGGATCAGTGGTTTAGGACTAGTTGGTTACTTCACCCGCAATATACTAAGACTCCGGTCATCGATCACGTAGCTGGCGCCCCGGATTTTCGTCGATGTATGGATCCCATTGAAAAATGGGGATGAATTTTGAAGCAGCCAGCTATGTGAGTTACACTCCGGTAATCTAACATAGCAATGAAAAATGGACCCTTTGAAGATGTATTTCCTATCGAAAATGGGGATATTCCATTGCTATGTTAGTTTACCAGAGAGTAGGTCCAAATGAACCCATTGATCCTATCTTCGAAAAAAAACCCCGTCCCGGGGCCATCGAAGGGATGTCCCCATCTTTGGCTTCTGAAACTATCTTGGAATCCAACCTTGAAACACAAAGGAAACAGGGAAAAGACCGGAAGGAAAAACCAAAAAACACACCGGAAGGTGTCTTGAAAAAAGGCCTGATGAAAAAGGAATTATACCCGAATAGGAATTTTACCATGAAGAATCCATTCGTAGTTATGTACTGTTTACTTCTTATAGATTAGGTTTTAATCTTAGATTTTTTTTAGGTGATTTTCCCATAAAAAATGTGATTGCCCCATTTTTTCAAGGGATATACCCACCCTTAAGTTGTCAGTCTACCCTCGAGTTCTCGGCCTTTACGGTATTTTTTGCAGAGATGTCTGGTGATCATGGGAATCTAAGGGTACCTTCCCCCCCATTGCTACGGTTCCCCGAGGAAATCAGATTCAGATCTTATTAAACGGATTGTTAGCCAGCATCATCCCCTAATAAGGCCTTGTTAAGGCCTTAGTAGCATTGGGGTTACCGGGGTTACCTTAGATTCCTATCTTACATGATGTTTGTGGTATTTTTGTTGGCGCCCTTTGGGGGAGGTCCATATAGTAATCTCTGAAATTCGAACGGTGAATGATTTCCGGAAGTTATTATCCCCAAACTAGGATGCGTTTTCCCTTCCTCCCGCGTTTTTCACAAGCGAAAAAAACCGCCCCGGATTTCAGGGGTAGATCGTTTTGCAACGCCACGGGTGATGCAGTCTGTTTGGGGACCCTGGAACCCTTGGGAGTTGTATCCATGTGAAGATATCATCAAATTCGTTTTTTCCATAGGTTTCAAGATAAACAACCGTGTTCTGATCCTGGCAATTCTGCTGGTGACCTGTTTGGGATGGTTAAGTTACCCTTTGAAATGGTGAAAACGTGACCTCCAACGATCGGGGATGAAAAGGTCACGGCTTGAATCACCTGGATGTGAATTTTTCAAAAAATTTTTGGGGGGTGGGCTGTAGATTTTGCAGTGTAGCTGAACCTAGAACGGCCGAGTTGGGGTCGTTTTTTTCCAGCCATGGCTGCAAAAACGGGGTGTGCCTTTTTTCAGTTGTGTGGATTGATGGTCGGAAGTTTCATTAAAAAAAACAGATTTGCGGAAGCACGGCTCAGAAAAAGTCAATTTAGCCATTTACGATTTTTTCCACGATTCTCCCCTGGTGATCTCGATTTTTTTTGTCTGTATTTCGTATTTTGCATAGATTGACTTGGAAAAATTAAAAGACATTCAGAGATGAGAATGCCCTGGAAGTCAATGACGATTTTATAGAAGAGTCCCCTAGAATTGTTGATTATAAACCCGTACTAAAACAAGAATCTTTCCAGAAAAAACATAAAAAAACCATTCAAAAAAATAGTCGACTTGGACTTTCTTCAGGGAATCATCAAAGTTCTGAGGGTTTTTTTGTTAGCTTCAAGAAATTTCTTACTGTTGATGGTTCAGAAATCCGGCGAGAAAACCACCTGGGATGTAAGCAACGCTGTAAATAATGGGATGAACTACCAACGTAAACCATCAACAGTATCCTCGCTATCCCTTTGGGCTGACGATTTTTTTCATGCCATCACCCCGGACGACCTGACGAAAAGCACCGATGTGAGGGTTCATACGTTTTTTTAATTGTTGCGGAAAGATGCTTCAGCGGTTGGCTTTTGTTCAAGAAGAAAATGCAACAAAATCTTTATATTTTTGGTGGTTTAAGTAACGGAATGATTCCCCCCAACATGTCCCAAAAATCGGGTTTAGGAATTATATTAGGGGGTATTAGGGGATTATACAGCCCACATGTAGATGAAATATTATGCATACATCCATACTGTAATAGTACATATTATTTTTTACACACATGATATATGTATACATATACATCAAAAATATAATCTATTTATTTACAATGAGCAGACTATTTCATCATCCCTTCGCTTCAGTGGACTATTTCTCATGGAAAAACGCTCCTAACCCCCAATCATAACGCCACCTGCGGCACTATTTGGTTGATATCCTTGTCTTTACTGTTGGCATCCATCCCCCAAAAGATATGGCTTTGTAACGGTTGCATGTTGGGGGGTTCAACGACCCAATTTCTATGAATTTCTTCATCCCTTCCCTTCTTCCCTTCAGTGTTTTTCGGAAATTCCAACAGACGGAACATACCCCAGACCCTCAACCACCACCTGTTTATGGTTCGGAGATCCTTAAAAACATGTGTATTTTGGGGTACTTGGAGGATCATCCCAGTTAGTAAGTGGTTAGTAAGCCCTATTTATAAGCCATGAAACGCCCATTTAGAAGGGGAATGAACCCTGCTTAGGGGACTTACGATCACCATGGTTATTAACCATTTACTAAATGGGATGATCCTCCAAGTGCCCTGGGGGTACGTTTTTGGGGGTTTCTGTTACGAAAAAAATTCCTTCTCCCCCCTCAATGCCTCGGTAGCTCCGGTCAGGTGGCGGCGCCGAGCACGCCAGCTTCGGCGCGGCAGGCCAGGAAACCCTTGGGCTGGAAAGAAACCTAAGGGGGTGAGCATGAGTCAGTCAGTCTCCATGATTTTCCTCTTAAGGCGAAAAAACACCCAAAAATGGGTTTTTCCATCGAGAAATTGATGGCATTTTTTGTGTTGGGTCATTTTTTTGGTGGGTGATTTTGGTGATTTTGTACCTTGGGGTGGAAGCCATTTATCAAAAGGAAAAAACCACAAGTATATATAATATATATAATTGGTTGATGGTGATTCAGAGATTCACGAAAAACCTTTGTTTTTTTGTGATTTATTTATGGCCATGTCAAGTAACTACCCCTTTTCCCCCCCGAACTCACGTACACCGCCCCCCAAACAATAGCCTTATGATCAGAGCCAGCTCCCACCGAAGCCACCAGGTGCAGCTCCCTGTGGCCTCGCCTAGGGATACAGTGGAGGACTTTGTTTTTTTTTGGCTGCAAAAAACCATGTGGACCTTGCGGAGAAAACACAGCCTAAAAACATATCTTAACATGGATGTTTCCGAAAATAGTGGGTTTTCCCCCCAAATCATCCATTTCAATAGGGTTTTCCATTATATACCATCCATTTTGGGGTACCCCTATTTTTGGAAACCTCCATATCTTAACATGGAACCTGGAAGAAAACCCAACTTAAAGAAACAAAAAAAACCATCATTTGAAGCAAAGCTGTAGATTTTTTGAGTTTCGGAAAAAAGTCGATCACAACATCTACTTTTGACCCCTTTGAGTTCCGTGTTGTGTAGAGGGGTAGTTGTTGGAGAACCAACAGACTACTTGGATGTGCCAGGAAGTTAGTAAATGGTTGGGGTATATTGGGGTTATAACCCACTTACTATCTACTAACCTTTTACTAACTTCCTGGGACATCCAAGTAGGTTCCTGCATGGCGTGACACCTTTTGGGCGTTGCGAGGATGAGGCTCTCTTCAATGCCGCTATGGGAAGGAGTCGTTCGATGTCGCCGTGAGGGGCCACAGGAAGGATAGGCATATGCCATACATGATGAAGAAGAAGACTGGGTGGCGGTTTCAAATATTTTTTATCTTCACCCCTACTGGGGGGAAGATTCCCAATTTGACGAGCATATTTTTCAGATGGGTTGGTTTAACCACCAACTAGAAGATGATGATGAAGATGCATGCCAACATCACATCAAAGGGCAACAAGGTGATGACGATTTCATTGAAAAAGTTGAAGATGATGAGTATGTTGACCATTGGAAGCCGATATCAATAATCACTAATTCGATATTTTGTTCATAACCGTCATCACCATCATCATTCGCGAACTTCAGCAACAATTGAGCAGTCAAAAAAACCCATGTCCTTTGAGGATAAACGGGAGACTTTAAAGTAGATGTGCTGCTCTCTACGTTTTCCCTCTTTGGGTGGCCCACATTCCGCCTCCTTTTCGGCGTTAGTTGCATGAATTTTTCTCCGAAAATTTGCTACCCTTTGGATCACTTCATGGTTAGTCAATCACCTACCTCCCCCTTGTTATTAAGAGCTTATGAAGGCCATTGGTTTCCATTTATAAGGCCTTATTGAACCCTTATTTCTGAGGGGGGGTTCCCGTTAGGGGGGGTAGGTTGACCAGCCGTAATTATTGGTAGGTCATCATTTTGCTTTTTTGTTCTTTGTATAGAAATTTGTGAGCCAAAACATCCCAGCCGTTAAGTCAAGAGTTGCCCATTTGGAAGTCCAGCCTTTGCTGAGCCTAGTGGTTTGGAACTGAAACCAACAGACCAAGCCAAAGTATCAACCAGAATGTTAAGAAATTTGCGTTGAGATTTTTCCCAAGAAATTCCCGCCAAAAACAATCATCCTCTTTTCCTTTGTTTGTTTTGTGTTGTGTTTTTTCGCTTTCAACTTTGTAAATAGCTGAAGCCGAAGACCATTTCTTGTGGTTTTTAGCGATGTGAACAGCGAGTGAACAGAGCCTGTTTGGTCGCAGGTATATAGGGGATGACATCCTATCCAGTTGTAAGGGGATGGGCGTTTCATAAGCAATTAAATATGGTGGGTTTCCCCCACAAATCATCCATCTATCCATAGGGTTTTCCATCATTATATTTTCACCATCCATTTTGGGGTAGAAACACCCCTATTTTTGGGCATCCACCCTAATATGGAGCCAGCCCTTTTCCAAGCTGTCAGGATGGGTCATGGGTTTTTTAGTCAGCCACGAACTCAGGCAAAGCCGGCCTGGTGGTGCACCAAGGAAGTTGGGGGGGGAAAGGTCGGCTTGGATGATAGCTGGGCGGGCGACCTCAGTTGGTTGGGAATCCACCCCCAAATGGGAATCCATCCACCCCGCAAAATTGGAAGAAACAAAATCCAGGTTGAGGTAATAAGAATTTAGAATCAATGCCTTGGATGATAGTCTTGGAGAAGTGGAGAAAGGATGTGCGCCACGAAAAAGACCTGACCTTACTTTTCGATGATACTGGTTGTTTGATGGGGATCTTTATAATGGTTTATTACTATCCCCACATAACTGAATGGGTATAATCCCCTATGTACCCTAAACAACCAGGGTTTTTTCGATGCTCACTTGTTGAACAAAATCCAGGATCGTAAATTTTGGTGATACTGTTGAGGGTTCGAAATCTGGCTAACCACCTGGGATGTATAAATCCTGTCAACTGGTTGGCCGGATGTTTTTGTCGCGGTTCTCTTGAGCGGTTTGTTTCTTTTTCTGCAAGGTTGTTGGAGAATTTTTGGTGAGGACCGGATATACCAGTACATTCCGTTTTTTTTTTTTTTTTCGGGGTCAGTACCATACTTACTTGGCCAATGGCTAAACTTCAAACTTTTTTGGGATTACTGTAATTACATTAAACTTGTAGGGAAAATACGCCGTTCAAACTTTATTTCAGGCTCCGAAATGGCTAACTTTTTGATAGTAAATGATTACCCTTCCTCCCATGGTTTGGTGGAAAATGGCTAAAAAACGTGAAATACCAGTACATTCTGAAGAAAATATGGGACATTTTTTTTGGAGGTGTGCGAGTACCATATATACCAGGGGGGTTTTCTCTCCCTAAAACTAACAGCTAAAGCCCCTAAAAAATGGGTGGAGTTTCTCCCAGTTCGGAATCTCCAAAAAATCCAGGGGCCTAGGGTGCGAACTGGTAGTTTTAGGGAGTGGCCTTAATTCGCTATACTTGGTGGCGAAAATGGTAGTGATCGTAACTAATTATAAGTTGGGTTAGTAACTATAATCAACCCCTTCAAGTTGGTTGATAAGTCCCCTAAATAGGGTTATAAGTTATAACCCGATTTACTAACTACCTGGAAAGCCAAGTGCCCTATTTTTAAGGCAATAGTTGCTGGTTTTAGGGGTAAAGTTGCCTAAAAAAATAGGACACTTGGCGTTCCAGGTAGTTATTAAGTACCATGAGCCACCAAGTAGGCCGCCTTTGCCGTTGGGAGTCCGAACTAAACTCCGCCGGTGGACTTCCATGACGAGTCAGGATGAGCCCATCGCATCGCTTCGCCTGGGAACCATTGGCCCGGTGGCCTCAGGAAGTGGGTCACGGGATGGAACCTTAGCAAGTGGGGTTAGGATTATAGGGGTTAGTGGGTTATAAGCCCAAAATATGATTTATACCACTTAGCTATGTATATATATATATATATATCTTGTTTAAAGGAAGTTTAGTGGCAAACTTCCGATATACGAACATTTTTGGGCAGCCAGAGTAAGAGTAGTAGTAACCCATTTACAATATTTACACCAAGATACACCTTTAACTGATGAGTGGTCAACCTCCCCCCCCATGTTTTTTTGAAGGGCTTAACCATGGGGTATCCCTTCATAAGGCTCGCTATGAAAACCCTTGTTTCGGAGCGGGGTACTTGGATGTGCCGGGACGGAAGTTAGGATCACAGGTTGGGATTAGTATAAGTTATAACCCCTAAGGATACACCATTTAGAAGTAGGATATAACTTAGAACTCATTGATCCTAACCATTGATCCTAACTTCCTGAGACGTGCGCTCGTACACTCTGCTAAACTAACATATATAGCTGGCTGGAATGCCTGGACCCGGATTGAGTCGATGTATTTTCTAGTGAAAAATGGGCATATTCCATCCAGCTATGTTGGTAAACACTAACATGGCACCTGAAAATGGGGGCGTTCTTTGGAATCCGTCCGGATATCCGTTCGCCGTTCGCTTTCAGGGGATTTGTGTATCTGAAAAAAAAAGTCATCCAAATGGCATCCAGCCTTCGTCATGCCGGGATTTTTTGCTCCGTCTTCGGCATAAAAACGAGCACAGACAAGTTCGAGCAGCGTTCAAAATGATGGCTAGGCTGTGATATTGGGGGAGCTAAGGAGCTAGGGGTGATCTATTTCCCCACTAATGGGGGAGCTAAAGAGCCCTGGAATCTTCCAAATCACAGGGTAGATGGACGGGAAATTGGGTGTAACATTTTTTTTGCCCAACCTATGCTCATTTAGGGCTGGCCCAAAAGTGAGATTGTTTCAAAGGATTTTTTTTGTTGCCCGAAATTAAATTAGAATAACTTGAATTATACCCAGGCACACAGGGTGAGATTCACGAAAATCCCTCCCTCCCAACAAAAAAAAAGCATTTCCGCGAGCCATGCACCAACAAAAACTCATCCCCCCCAACCCTGTTGTTGTTGTTGTTGTTGTTGTTGTTGTTGTTGTTGTTGTTGTTGTCGTGGTGGTCACCGGGGGGAGTTGAGGCATCTACAGCCTTGACCCAGTTGTAAAGCCTGGTATCACCGATGTTCGTTGGACTTGAGGCAGGTTGTGTTTGTTGCCAGTGGAGTTGGACAGGACAAAAGAAAACCACGAATCGTTTACCCTCCATAAAACTACCCAGTCATGTGGGGATTATTTCATAAGCCATGAAATTAGAATCCCTATTACCCTATTAAGAAACCAGGATTCAATGGAAAGTAAGAGGTTTTCTAGGTGGTGGTTTCAAATATTAAATATTTTTTATTTTTACCCCTTTTCGAGAAAGATTCCCATTTTGACTGATATATTTCAAAGGGGTTGGTTCAACCACCAACCAGATAGTGTTTACCCATTTATTTTCGGCCACTAAAAAAAGGGGGTCATAAGTGATTTTTCCCTGCTACTGGAAAAATAAACCACCATTTTTAAACAGGAGATACATCTGCAAATGCATGAAACCTTGGGGTTTCATGATCCAAATTGACGACGAACGCGCATATTTTTGGAGATGGGTTGGTTCAACCACCAAACTAGTAGTGTTTACCTCCTTGAAATGAAGCCAGTGAGTGAAAAAAAGACACCTGAAAACTCCAATGGTTGGAAGATGATTCATTTCTAGGTGGTGGTTTCAAACACTTTATATTTTTACCCCTATTTGGGAAAGATTCTCATTTTGACTAATATTTTTAAAAGGGGTTGAAACCACCAACTAGATCTCCTTTTTGGGGCAAAAGGCCTATTTTCAGGTGCTGCTGCTGTTCGTTTTCAGGGAGTGTAACTTTAACAACAATTTCACCCGGCTTGTGAGCAAATGATGAGCAAATGAGCACTTGAGAACCATTTTCTGGCTTGAATCTTAAGCAAGTGAGCAACTGGTTGTGGTGGTTCGCATTTGCCGGTCAAGCATTTAGATGAACACTTCCATAAATAGACATGTATAACCAGACCAACTCTACTTTCCGGACTTACTAGGTCATGGTTATTAATCAACTTCCTATCATTCATGATCCTCGAAGTACCCGGTTGCAACCAGTGGCAAATAAGGAAAGGTTGAATTCGGGATTCCCCGTTGAGTTCGGTAAAATGTTTGGCTGGTCGTCTTAGTGGTGGTTCAGCCAGCATTTTTTTTTGGTGGGGGAAATGTAAGATTTAACATGAAGGAACAAAAACATGCGGGAACAAATTTCCCCCAAAAGTTCCCCATCTTGGCGTTTTTTTTTTCTGCTGAGTTGGCCGTTTTTTTTTTTCTAAGGGAAGGGTGTGATGGAGATGACCGAGTCTGGGGATGGTTTCCATATTGTTAGGTTGAAAAAAACATGGCAAAGTGACAGGAGTGTACTTGGATGTCCCGGGACGGAAGTTAGCAATGAATGGTTAGGAAATGGGTTGTAACTACCTACTTATAAATGGTTAGTATATTGGGGTGAAATCACCCACTGATCCTAACCTTTTACTAACTTCCTGGGACATCTTGCATACATGCAATATGCCTTGGCCTTATCCAAGCCAGGTATTGTTTTTGTCACATCTTAGGGGGTCTGTGAATCAGGTGGTATCAAGCAAAACCCAAGCAATTCATTGTAGGGTAATTTTGAAGGATAGTGCCTTGTTTGGGTTGGTAATACAATCACCCCTGTTTGTTTAGCAAATTCTACCAATAAATTAAAAACTAGGTGGATGTTTAAAACTTTTTTTTAAATGTTCACCCCGATTTTGTGGCAAAATGATCCAATTTGACTTGCGCATACTTTTTTTAAGTGGGTTGAAACCACCAACTAGGTAAATAATGGTAAAAACTATTCTTATTCGTTAAGCCACATCTTTTTCCATCAGCATTTATATCAATGTTGGCTATTTATTTCAGTAGATAATGGTAAAAAAGACTAGTTTATCATTTTGTTCATCATTTTTACCATCATCACATTGCTTTGGCCTTTAAATGGTGATCACAACGAGTACGATTCAAGTTCGATGATTCCTTTCTCCTCTCAGCTGAAAACTTCCTCTTGTGCCGTTTTGCGTTCCAGGATGTTTTTTTTTGCGGAGAAGGACGTCGAGGTCAGCTGGACGTCGTTTGTACCATAGGTGCTGAGCAGTTAATGCAGCTAATGATTGCGAAAATGACTTCTGAAGCCCCCAGAAGAAGAAACACATTCGTTGGATTCTGCCGACCGCCTTGTCGGGAAGGGAAGTGGAACCAATTTATCCGGAAGTCTGTGAAGTTTGTAGCTTTTTCTGTGTGAAAATCATGAAGGATTTTAGAGGTCTTTCTCTCTTTTTTGTGTGAAAAAGATTGCGATAAACACATTGGATTTCTATGATTTCTTCTATTTTTCATATTTTTTCGGTGCAAAAATGGGTGGCCCCAATGGCACAGCAAATTTTTTGGAGAAAAAACAGCTATTGACCTCGAACGTGACGGCGGTTGGCAGTTTCCCGGGTCTTCTCGGGCTTCAACTGCCACATTGCTTTGCTGGAAGAAAACATCCAACTGCCCGTTGGTGGGGGAGATAGTATGAAGAGTTTAACTAAGAGGGTTGATATGGGTTGCAATAATTCCCATCTACGGCAAGCAAGTATTTTCCAATAGTAACACCATTTTCTAATGCTTCATTTTTTTCCTATTCTTCACATGATGGTTACCATATCTTTCTCCTGGGCGAACCTAGACACCTTGTCGTAAAATGAGAATGGTAATTTTTTCAAACAAAAAATCACTATCCCCCCACACAAGGTGGGCCCAAAGTCACCAGTTAAAAGTAAGGATTCTTAAGGGGGGGTGGTGATTCCCCTAATCTTCCCTAATATTCCCTAAGGTTCCCCCAATCTTCCCTAGGAATCCGGAAGGTTCCCTAGTTGGCCCCTTCCCTTGAACACCCCCCCCCTTAAGAACCCTACAAGCGTTGTAACCTGAGTTACCCATTCATTTTCGCCCATTTACAGGGGCCCAAAATCACCTCCATTTAGAACCCATCGGCTCGGAAAGCCCACCTTGCAGTGGAGCTCCATGAGAGTTTTTTTGGGGGCAAAATTTTCCCGTTCCGCCGACGATGAATTCAGCGCCGGTTGGGGAAATTTCTCACCAGAATTTCCCATGGTAAGAAACTGTGGGTCGATACAACTCCCATTTGAGACTTCCCTTGTGTTGGGGGATAAACTCATCAGCCCAATAGAATAGGTGTTACTTGGTGCCGATCATGGTAGTTAGTAACTACTTACGAGTTGGGTTAATAACTATCATTAACTCTGCAAGTTGGTTTATAAGTCCCCTAAATAGGGTGATCCAACTTCCTAGCTAGTTACGATCATGAGCGATCATGGATATACCCATTCTAAGTTTTTCCCCAGATTAAAGGTAGGATGAGATTACTCAAAATAGAAGGAGTTGATTGAAGACCCAACGGCTCACATTGATGGTTGTTAAAAGGAAGGGAACGATTCCCCAACTCACTTAGCCAATGGCCAACCTGACAAAACTTTTGGGGATGCAGTTTAGATTAATATTTCATGGTCCGAAATGGCTGAGTGAGCTGTTTAAGATGCCCGAACGATTTGTGATTTAAACAGACATGGTTAGTCAGAACCCAAATTGCTATGGTAATTGAGTCAGATTTGCAGAAAGGTACTCAAAAAACGTGTAAGAGTCTAAAAACAAATTCACAACATGTTTCTCTAATAATTTGATGTTTCTTTAATTGCAAGGCATTTCAAATCCAAAGTTCAACCATCCGTTTGAATGGTTGTGAGATGATCCGATTTTTTCTTCTGCAGATCAACAACCTCACGAAACTCCGCGAGATGATAACAACAGCCCCAAAAAACAGATATCAGAAATGAGAAATACTAAACTCAAGTAGATATCAATGGACAATCATATTGGAAAGATATTATGAAGCAAACACATCGTGAAAACACAAGAGCTCCTCTCTTGGTTTTTTGTATTCCATAGGAATTCTGTACCCATTCATGGCAGTGATGTAGTCGTTGGCTTGAGCTTCATGAATTAGGAGAATTCACGTCCTGATTATGCATATATATATATATATTCTTCGTATTTCATATTTAGATATACAGATTTTTACATTTGAGTCCAACACATGATACATGACACATGGTGAAACAAAACGAGCTCAATTCTTCTTGTTCCTTTGTGTTTCTCTATTTCATACGAAATTTCGACACGCGATGTCAGTGCCCAAGCGTCGCCGCATCAATGGCAAAACCAGCGCTGTGGGAGAAGGGCTTATAGACCTCGAAGTGCTAAGCATGAGTGGAGAATGTATGTTGACATTGAATGTGTCAGACTCCATGCTTGGTCATCATTTGTGGAAGTTGATTTTGGACAAAATTCCTTCCAAGCCGGGCTTTCAGTTGGCGTTATCCCACAATACTTCAAAGCTTGTGCTGAATGAAAGTCTGAAACAGCAAGGATTTCGGAGTGAACGTGCACAGGTGTCGGCTACCTACTTGCCCATCAATTTGTGTAATGCCCTTCATTTTGCCCACGGACACAGGGTTGAGTATGAAGAGTTTACATTGAATGGAATTACAGAAATCAAAGGGGTTAGTAGCAATTTGCATGCCTTGCTGCACAATTTGCCCAAGAGCCTTTGCACCCTCACATTTGCACATGATTTTAATCAGGAAATTCATCGCATGAGATTGCCAGCGGGCCTTCAACGTTTGACTTTTGGAGCAGATTTCAATCAGAGCCTGGACAATGTGACATGGCCAGCAGGCCTCCAAAGCTTGACTTTTGGTGATAATTTCAATCAGAGCCTTGACAACGTGACATGGCCGGCTGGCCTTCAAAGTTTGACTTTTGGGTTTTATTTCAATCAGAGCCTGGATAGTGTGACATGGCCAGCAGGCCTTGAAAGGTTGACTTTTGGACACTGGTTCAATCAGAGCCTGGACAACGTGACATGGCCAGCAGGCCTTCAAAGCTTGACTTTTGGAGTGATGTTNCAGGCCTGCAAAGCGTGACTTTTGGGCATAAGTTCAATCAGAGCCTGGACAATGTGACATGGCCAGCACACCTTCAGAGTTTGACTCTTGGTGATAGTTTCAATCGGAGCCTGGACAACGTGACATGGCCAGCAGGCCTAAAAGTGTGACTTTCGGTTTAAGCTTCAATCAGAGCCTGGACAACGTGACATGGCCAGCAGGCCTTCAAACTTTGACTTGTGGTTCGCAGTTTCAATCAGAGCCTTGACAACGTGACATGGCCAGCTGGCCTTCAAAGTTTGACTATTGGTAGGCATTTCAATCAGAGCCTTGACAACGTGACATGGCCAGCTGGCCTACAAAGTTTGACTATTGGTAGGCATTTCAATCAGAGCCTTGACAATGTGACATGGCCAGCAGTCCTTCAAAGTTTGACTTTTGGAGCAAAGTTTAATCAGAGCCTTGACAACGTGACATGGCCCGAAGGCCTACACAGTTTGACTTTTGGAGGAGATTTCAACCAGAGCCTGGACAACGTGGCATGGCCAGTAGGCCTTCAAAGCTTGTCTTTTGTGGGGAACCATGAAAGCTTGGCAGAGTCCGATGTTGTGTTGCCTGGGGCGCTTCGCACCTTGGTGGCAGGAGGGATGCGGCGGATTTGTTGAACAAAAGACCGCTGCAGGCCATAGACTCAGCGGTGAGGCTGCAGCTGCGCAGATGGGAGAAGCCTTTCGGACCGTGGTAAATCACCTTTCGGCCCCAGAATGTTGGATGAGTTGAAAGTCTACAGGAACAACAATGACAAAAAGACATCATCATCATCATCATCATCATCATCATCATCATCATCATCATCATCATCATCATCATCATCATCATCTCAGGACGTGAGAATCAAAACAAAAAACAAGCAAAAACACACACACTTTCCAGAAATGAATTTCCAGGCAACTTGGGGATTAGGGAGGGCCAGTTTTGAGCAGCTGCACCATTATTTATTTATTTTGACCCCTAAGTAGGCTTGTAACTCCACTTATAGGGGTTATTTCACCCCAGTACTCCCATGTGTATCGATCGGCTCGAATTCCCACCGGAAAACAAACCCGTAAACGTCCATGGCCTGCCCCGTGATGGATGCCCAGGATTCTCGACCTCACACAACCTCACCCCCAAAAGGTAGCTAATGAAGGGAAATCCACTTATTTCAGGAACATCTAGGTTACTAGGTGGTGGTTTCAAAGATTTTTTATTTTCACCCCTACTTGGGGAAGATTTCCAATTTGACGAGCATATTCTTCAGATGGCTTGGTTCAACCACCAACTAGGTTAGTGAAATATCATAATTCGGCCAGATCCTGCGGGGGTTTTCACAAAGTTTGGTAGAGATCGCCTTTTTGGGCTAAATCCTTGAGAATGCTGCATGCAAGCCAAGTCATGACTTGTCATTTTGCCCAATTCAAGATACCCTCCTGGGAGCTATCACATATCCCATCCCAAAATGGGATATGGATTCGTTCCCTGGAGGGTAATTTCGTTTTTTTTGGTTTATACATATATAGTCAGGATTCACAAAAATCACAAATCCAGTAGGGTGGTCGGATGTTTCGGTGTATAATTAGTAGAATACTTGTTTTTGTTTTGTTTGTTTTGCTTTCTTAGATTTAGATATTGCTATTTTTGATGGATGATTTTTTCTGATCTTGATTGTCTGCACATTTTTTTTACACGGGTTTAGTCACATCCTTAACGGTTTTTGGGGTGTCACATCCCTTCAAGTTCCTTCCAATTTGTTTTTCGCAGGGAGTCCGGTGAAAACAACCGCCCGTTTGTTACGCCCATGGCGCATGTGGTGGCAACTGCACTTGCGAATGTGTCTTGCTTTGGTGAAACTTGGGGGGTAAAGATTTGTGCAGGGTTTCAACTGAAGGGTCTGGAAAGGGGTTTTGTATCAGATGAGCAATGAAAAAAGGGCCCCTTGTTGTTTAGGGTATATAGGGGATGAAAAACTACCCAGTTATATGGGGATTGTAGGAACGCATTATAAGGATCCCTATTGACCAACTTGTATAATGGAAAGTAAGAGCGTTTTTTTCGTGGCACAGTTGTTTTTTTCTTAAGCACCCAAAGAGTGTGGAAAACACAGATCATGCTCCTAGGATTTTGCCAGGAACTATCCCAGGCCTTATTGTCATTTGTGGTGGTTGGAAGTTCTTTCAACGAAGAATGCGTTGTTCTTTGTTTGGTTGGAGTCCATATTAGAAGGGAAGTTATATCCTGTTCTACCAAGAGATTCATACAACCTAGGTGGTGGTTTTGAAGATTTTTTGTTTTCACCCCGAACCTTGGGGAAAGAATCCAATCTGACTAGTATTTTTCACATGGGCTTCAAACCATCAACTAGTAATGGTCCTCAATTATGGATGATTCAAATTCCCTACTTCAAGCATAGTCTTTGGTGAAAACAATGGGAAATGGGTGTTTAGGGTACCATATTATATCTTGGATTTGTTTTTCAAGGTGAATTTTTTTCAAGATTCAAAAGCCATCTCGCTTTGAAAGAGCCAGCAAAAAAAAAAGCAGTCCCTGGGATTTCCGGTGAAGGAACCTGAATGTTGGGCACCGGAAGTCCAAGTGTAACAAGTGTAATTTCTACTTTTTTAGACTTTAGATGTAGGATGTTGTTGAATGTTGTTGTTGTTGTTGAATGTTGTTGTTGTTGTTGTTGTTGTTGTTGTTGTTGTTGTTGTTGTTGAATGTTGTTGTTGTTGTCGAATGTTGTTGTTGAATGTTGTTGTTGTTGTTGTTGTTGTGGAATGTTGAATGTTGTTTACTGCTGTTGAATGTTGTTGTTGTTGTTGTTGTTGTCCACCATCCAAGGCGCAGGCCATGGCGGCTACACCCCGGCCTGCTGCTGCACCGCCTGCTGCTGCACCGCCTGCTGCTGCACCGCCTGCTGCTGCACCGCCTGCACCGCCGCCGCCTGCACCGTTGAAGGTGCCAAAGAAGGAGGTGCCTTGGGAAG
The DNA here is from genome assembly GCA_000507305.1 of Breviolum minutum Mf 1.05b.01. Taxonomy (NCBI): domain Eukaryota; class Dinophyceae; order Suessiales; family Symbiodiniaceae; genus Breviolum; species Breviolum minutum. The sequence goes on along the minus strand of DF242144.1, from coordinate 20,759 downwards.
TGGCGGGTGAAGCACCAAATGCTGCATCTCCATGGTTTTGGAAATGTTGTTTTCAGTAAAAAATAACTTCCTGTGTTCTTGCCCGAAACGGGCCGTTTTTTTTTTTTTTCCGGGGGAATGTTGGTTTTTGTCTCTAGAACAGGCTGTGGGAAAAATCCATCTTCCAAAAGTCAGTTCTGTTGAACAACAGGCGCACTGTGAAATAAACCTTGGTTGTTTGGGTATATAGTAATATATTGGATTATTCCAATTCTGCCCTGTATTTTTTTGCAAAACACTCTAGTCCATGAGACGTCTTTAAAAATCAAGTGCCAAAAGCCAATTTTTAAAAGCAGACCATAGACTCTTGAACTTTACCAACTTGGTGATAAAACAGCACGTGATAAAAATAAACCAGTTTTAGACATAGGGATTTTTTCACAAGCCATTTTTTGTGTAAAAACAACCAAAAACAACCATCCCGTCATCAAAATCAACCCAGGAGTTTCCATGTGATGTAGAAAAAATCAACCGTGTTTTTTTCATTGACACGTGAACTCCCCCAGCTCTCTTGTTGGGGGCCACCAGGAAATCAAGTTATGGTCATGGCTTGAATCGCTTGAATTTCCCGGCCCAAAGTCAGTAGCGATTTTGGTAAATGAAGTAACTCCATTAAATTTTGGGGGTGAAATTTCATTCCAGTGAGACCCCCAATTCTTTGTATGCGGTCATTTTTTTAGGGGCCAACAATGTTGGGCCCCATGTCGGCCCCGGTAACCAGGGAGGTTCCCCTTGATAAACCAGCCCCTGGAAGTCGACTGACCAACCACCAGCGAGTTTGCCCCTGAAAAGTTACCATCCGAACCCCTACAGGAAGCCGGATCGTCTTCCAGTCCCATCCTTTTTCAAGGGGGCGAGCTGTTACTGTTACTGTAAACTTCGGGGGTGTAGTTGTTCAAATGCTTGGTAAAACAAAAGGTCTTGAAACTGGAGAAACCACACACTCAAAATCATGTTGTCGACTTGGCGAATCACAAACCTCCTTTTTAAAGCGCACATTTTGGCACCTTGCAACAAATTAGGGCGTTGGGAAGATGGATGTCATGTCCTTTGTTTGGGGGGGTGGGGTATTTGGCTTGATTTCATGGGCAGCATTAGTTAGTTAATTTTAGGAAGTGTAACCCACAAAAAAGATCCAAGGTCCAAGGTGGTGGGTTTCCATGACCTCAGGTAGAACTCATCCTGAGTGACGAAGAGAGGCGCGAGATCTCGGATTTGATCGACGAGAAATGGATGGATCTTCTTTTCCAAGAGGGAAGCAAAAAACGAAAAACCTCCTCCTGGTGATTCAAGCCGTGACCTTTTCATCCCCTAGTTGGAGGTCACCTAACCTTTCCAAAAGGGCCGCTTTTTCACCATCCCAAAAAGGTCACTTTGTATCACCAGGAGGAGGTTTTTTTTGGATCCCCGGGCCGATATAACTGACCCCTGAAATCGTTGTTTTTTTTTCGGCCGGAAAGGGCAAATTTCATCAAAATATATAGAAAGGTGTCAGTAAATGCCACCCATTTTGGGGGGATCAAACTTGATGCAACATGTTGGGTCTACCGGGGGGGTTTGCCCGGAATTTTAACATTTGGGGTGGGGTGGGGTGGGGATGATACCGTTCCTTGCAATTGCACACATCTCGGTGCTACGCAACTGATGTTTCTT
>DF242144.1:2533-18816 GCA_000507305.1 Breviolum minutum Mf 1.05b.01 | reverse complement strand
TATGGAAAAACACCGTAAAATCAACACCATGATTGCAAGAACAACAAACGGCTGCAGATACTCATCACATGTAGTCACAGTCGACATTGTTCCAAGCCGGGCAAACCCCCCCGGCGGAGCCAACATGTTGCTGGTCATTTTCGAGGGGATTTACCACGAAAGGGGTTTGCATTTACTCTGGCTTGATGTCATATAAATGAGACGCCTGTTATTTCAAGAAAAACCATGGCGGCAGTTGGAACACAGACCATTGAAGTTGTGTACCCTCCAGGAAACTAACATATCCCACTTTAAAGGTACCTTTGAACATGATTTTCCTATTCCCCAGGTGGGATATGTTAATTCCCTGGAGGGTTTCATCAAAAGGTGTTTCCCGTCAAAAGGTGCTGGAAAAAAAAATCCCAGAACCACCGAGAGGAAGTTCCATCAGCCGTTGCGTTGCGACGTTTTTCAGACTTCAATCAAGTTAATAACCCCTCAAGGCAGCAACCGTTTGGTTGTCTAAGATTATGGGTACCTTTTCCAGGCACCAAAAATCTCCAGCCGTTTTTTTCCTGGGATTTTTCATGGACATGTTTTTTTTTCCATGGACCGATTTGTCCTACAAAAAACACGTTTGCATAACAAGGTGGGCCTTTCAAACTTAGTCAAAAGTAAGGTGAAATAACTCCACTTAGAGGGGTGAAACAACCTGAGTGAAACCCATGTATTTTCGGCCATTCAAAAAGGGGGTTACCAAAAATCGCTCCCTCTATTTCACGATCGGCCAAAGACGCCCCACCTTGCAGCGCGCAATACGAAGATTTTCTTGCCTCGGTTCAATCCACAGAAGAAGATCCGAACCCCAATTGAGCCACGAAAAAAAAACTGGCCTTGCTTTCCATTGAATCCTGCTTGTTCAATAGGGATCCTTATTATGGTTTATTATAATCCCTATCTAAGTGGGTAGTTTGTCATCCCCCTTTACAACCCAACCAACCATGTTTTTTGTCATTTTTTGCTGAATTGTTATGGGTAATTGAGAGAGATTTCCACAAAGGTATCGCAAGCAACATCAGAAAAGAAATTGCAACCAGGTGATTCAAGCCGTGACCTTTTCATCCCCTAGTTGGAGGTCACTTAACTTTTCCAAAGAGTCACTTTTTCACCATCCCAAAAAAGTCACGACTTGAATCACCAGGAACATGTTTCTTTCAGAATTTTTCATGTTTCTTGGCATTGCAAGGCATTCAAAAATCCGAAGTTCAGGTCCGTTTTTGCATGATTTGAGATGCTCACGTGACCGGTCGTTTTTTGTTTTCCTGCCGTTTTGGAAGATATCAAAAGCGCCACGCACTCCAAGACGACAACAACGTTTCAACAACAGCAAAAAGAACTGCCACGTATTGGGGGCAGTTTTTGTTTGTGAATTTTTTCACGTCTCAAATCTGTTGGTTTTTTCAGCGACAAATTTCTGAAACTTTTCCAAAAACCATAGATTGGACGATAGGACTTGCCGGAGTGGTCGGAATTTTGCTCTTCGGAGTCCGGAGGAACTTTTATTGTGACAATTTGGAGCTTGGTAAGCAGAATCAAACATTTCATCCAAACACAACTTGCAGAATGAGGGGACAGATGGTGCGTGAATGAAACTGTTGCATGAAGTAACGGAAAACAGATATCAGAAATGAGAGACACGATATCAATGGAAATCGTCTTGCAAAGATATTATGAATCCTGAAAACACTAGACCTCGGCTGAATACTTGTTTTGTGTTTGTATTTCATACAAATGCTGTACCTAGTCATGGCAGTCTTATATTCATTGGCTTGATCTTCATCCATCAGGAGGTAATTCACATTCCTGATTGCACAGTGCCTATGGAGCAAAACAAGCGTCGCCGCATCGATGACGATGATAGTGCCACTGGCAGCATGGGAGAAGGGCTTATAGATCTTGAGGTGCTAAGCATGAGTGGAGAATGCATTTTGACGTTGAATGTAGAAGACTCCATGCTTGGTCGTGATTTGTGGAAGACGATTTTGGACAAAGTTCCATCCAAGCCGGGCCTTCAGTTGGCGTTATCCCACAATACTTCAAAGCTTGTGCTGAATGAAAGTCTGAAACAGCAAGGATTTCGGAGTGAACGGGAACAGGTGTCGGCTACCTACATCCCCGTCAATTTGCATGCTGCCTGGCGTTTTGCCCACGGACACAGGGTTGAGTATGAAGAGTTCTCGTTGAATGGAATTACAGAAATCACAGGGGTTGATGATGATGAAACACCTGCCTTGCTGCACAATTTGCCAAAGAGCCTTCGCAAATTGACATTCGCACATGGCTTTGATCAGGGACTTCATGATGTGAGACTACCACCAGGCCTGCAAACTTTGACTTTTGGACATGACTTCAATCACAGACTGGACAATGTGACATGGCCAGCAGGCCTTCAAAGTTTGACTTTTGGTGGGTTCTTCAATCAGAGGCTTGACAACGTGACATGGCCAGCAGGCCTTCAAAGTTTGACTTTTGAAGGAGATTTCAATCAGAGCCTGGACAACGTGACATGGCCAGCAGACCTTCAAAGTTTCACTCTTCGAAGGCAATTTGATCAGAGTCTGGACAATGTGACATGGCCAGCAGGCCTTCAAGCTTTGACTTTTGGAACAACTTTCAACCAGAGCCTGGACAACGTGACATGGCCAGCAGGCCTTCAAAGTTTGACTTTTGGTACGAATTTCAATCGGAGCCTGGACAACGTGACATGGCCAGCAGGCCTTCAGAGTTTGACCTTTACAGGAGATTTCAATCGGAACCTGGACAACGTGAGATGGCCAGCAGGCCTTCAAAGTTTGACTTTTGGTGGAAAATTCAATCAGAACCTGGACAATGTGACATGGCCAGCAGGCCTTCAATGTTTGACTTTTGAAGGAAATTTCAATCAGAGCCTGGACAACGTGACATGGCCAGCAGACCTTCAAAGTTTGACTCTTCGAAGGGAATTTCATCAGAGCCTGGACAACGTGACATGGCCAGCAGGCCTGCAAAGTTTGACTTTTGGGTATCAATTCGACCCGAGGCAGGACAACGTGACATGGCCAGCAGGCCTTCAACATTTGACTTTTGACTTTTGGGTACGGCTTGGATCAGAGCGTGGGCAATGTGACATGGCCAGCAGGCCTTCAAAGTTTGACTTTCGACTGTATAGAGGGTAGAACATTGGCAGAGTCCGATGTTGTGTTGCCTAGGGCGCTTCGCACCTTGGTGGCACGAGAGATGGGGCTGACTTGTTGAACAAGAGAACGCCCAGGCCATACACGGTGTGCCCGTACAGTACTAGTTATAAATGGAGTGATAACCTCTATGAATGGCCTTTCATATGTGTATATATATATATATATAATTGTTTTTTTCACCCCAAAATAAGTGGAGTGACACGGGCCCCTACTTGTAGCGATCGTTTTTGGGGCTTCAAACAGCGGTACAGCGGTAGCTGTTTGGCACATGTGGATGACCATTTGTGGATGCGAAAATTCCGCGAGTTGATGAGGTTGAGTCCGTTAGTGAAAGCCCTGGTTGTTTGGGGATACTCTGGAAGTCCAAGACCAGACAAAGAATAGTCTTTGGGATGATCCATCTAAAGGATTCCCTACTACCAAGAGGCAACGTTTGGTATTTGGACTTCCTGGGGATAAGGGATGAGCTTGCACTGAAGTTTTTTTTTTCTCGGCCCATTTTTGACAAACTTGGTTCCCGATCGTTGGATTCCCGTTCGGGTCACGTGAACTCACTCACCATCCCAAAAAGGTCACAGTCACGCATTGCGTGGAGTGATTTCTTGTTTGTTGAAAATTTTGTATACAACAAGAAAATCCAATATGAGTCCTTACACTCTGGTAAACTATAACATGGCACTGGAAAATCCCCATGTTTGAATAGGGAATACATCGACTCAAATGGTGGATTTTCCAGCTTACCAGACGATAAAACGGGGAAAAACTGATATCCACTCAACCAAAAGCAACACAATGAGAAACCGTCGACTCGGGAGTTTGTTTTTGGTTACAGCCCCAGAAAAAAATAGCTGCTGGGATAATTACCCCCCTTAGGCCTAAACTCCCCGGCCGAGGAAAACCACCCCCCCAAGAAATAGCCGGGGGGGGTGCCTTGTGATCAAGGAACTAGGAAGCCCGCCCCCATGGTCCCTGATCATGGGGCCGGCCATTTCTTGGGGGAAACGGTGCTTTTTTTGGGGATAAGTAGGGCATGGAAGTCCCCCCTGGTACTATATAAGTCACATGAACGCCTGCTATTTTTTTTTTGTGGGGGGGTGTATTTTTTTCCTATCCCCGTTTATTCTTATTTGAATTATTTTGCTGAATCATAATTGGGTAGTTTTTTTCATCATGATATAAGTAACTTGTGAATCCAATGGGCTTAAGAAACAATATATATATATATATAATATACAATTAATTCAGGATCCCTACATTTTCACCAATCAGGGTTTTGTTTTTTCACTGCAATTTCCTCTTCACCAGGGACGTGCTCGAAAAACGAGCCGAGGACATGGTGAAAATTGTTAGAGGGAAGAGTTGCTTTTCAAAGGGAAAAGTTGGGCACCCTTGGGAGAGTACCCGAGATATATACCAACATATACCACCTATCTGGATTATATATAGTGGTTGTATAGGGCGAATATGGAGGTTATATATATATATATATATGGTTTCTCGGTTTGAACCACCAAACATTTCGTTGGTACCTAAAAATGGAGGAATCCTCACCTTTTTTTTTGAAGATGTATGGATACGGCTTATGTAAGAGTAGCAAATTGGTGACTAGGGATCCCCCATTTTTTTCGGTACCTGAAGTTCTTGGTGCGTTTCAACTGTTGAATTTAGGCCTCGGGAGTCCAGTCAATTGTAAAAAATAACTGAGCAATGAACAAAAAATAAGCCTGGTGATTCAAGTCGTGACCCTGTTGGAATGGTTAAGTGACCCTTTTAAATGGCCAAGTGACCTCCAACTATGGGATGAAAAGGTCACGGTTTGAATCACCTGGAGGTTGTTTTTCGGGTATTTTTTTTGGGGGATTATTTTTTAGCAATCCCTGGGAATGTGGATGGTTTATATGGGGATTATATATACTACCCAGTAATATGGGGATCGCAAAAAATAAAACATGAAATAGGGATCCAGTCACTGAACACCCAGGATTCAAGGAAGTATTAACCACCCACTATCCTTTTATAAGGCACTTGAAAATAAGGCCGCAAATTTTTTTGTGGCGTTGTGTGGTGGGTGGGCCCCTGAAAAATTCCCATGCTAACATCTTGGGATGATTTGTCGGACATAGCTTAAGAAATTCAAGACGAACATCTAGGTGGTGGTGGTGGCTTTCACCGTATTTTTTTTGGTCATTTTTTTCAGCCGCGAAAATTGGGGGAAGATGAAGAACCTTGTTTAGCTTCGAAAAACATCGAACAAAATGCCCAGAATAGCTTGAGTAGCTTAGAAAGTCATATCTGTGGCAAGAATATTCCCGCCACACCAACTGAGAAAGAAAAAACCCTGGGCAGTTTAGGGTAAATAGGGGGATTATACTACCCAGTTGTTATTTGAGGATCGCAATGATTTAAACCCTTACAAGGATCCCTATGAAACTGCCAAGGATTCAAAGGAAAGTAGGAGGTTCTTTTTTTTCGTGGCTCCACTAAGAATTGGAAACTTCTTCTTCACTTCCCTTTCCGCCTTGATCTTGTGAGTTTTTTTTGGCGCCAAAATCTGCACAGATTTTTTGGGGTTGTAAATTGCTTCACAAAGATGTGCCCCAACACACCACTTGGAAGTAGGGTGATAACCCAGTGAAACCCATTTCTTTTCGAATGTTCAGGTTTTTCCCGAGGGTTTATAGTTCTACATGTTTTCTCGATGGGTCCAGGTGTTTTAGTAGGGTGAAATAACTTCACTCCACTAAAAGATGGGGAGTGAAAGTTTTCATCACCCTACGGTTATATATTTTTCCACCCATTTCTTGATATATTCGGCCCCCTTTTTTTTGGGGGGGTGGCCAACCTATACCTGGAGATTTCCCCACCTTGACGACCATCACGTCATCATGGCATGGTCGTTGGTACCTTTGGATCGAAAGGAGATGGCCTTGGTCTCCTTGCAACGAATGCCTGAAGAGAAGCGACAAAAAGCCTTACCTGCTGTGAAGCAAGGCATCCTCAAAAGGCGCGGGCCTTTCCCTGTTCGTGTAATTAAACGAAAAGGTGGGGGGGAGTTTTAGGGGAATTGCGTTGGTTCAGGGAATTGGGCAGGATGATGGATGTTGTTGGGTTTTGTTGAATGTATGTCGTGAGGGTTACTCAACTAGTATACTTATACTTATGTTGGGGATAAACTCATCCGACTTTGAATCGGAAATCCTTGGAATTGATGTATAAACTCCTACTATTGAGTTGACGACCATCCCTGATGATTTGGAAATAATAGGAGTTTAGACCACACACACAATGCGCACGATGAATCTCGTTGTGAAACATGTCCCGGACTCTGGTGGTGGGATCACGACACAATAAACTACAATGAAAATCTAAACTCCTAGCACATGGGGGTTAATCTCCGGGATCATTACGTTACCAATTGTGGGATTTGAGGGATGTGCCACGAAAAAATGGTGCATTGTTGGGGTTGGTTGGTGTCATATAATATATAAATGACCCCTGCCATATGGAGACTCCGACCAACATCATGCTGTGGCATTCCGGGTGGCAAGAAAGATCTCTGGGCAACGTTCCCCGCAAGTTCCACCGGTTCCTCCGAGGCTTTTATCCCAGGCGAGCCATGACGAAGCACCCCCCGTGCAGGTCACGAAGCAGGTACCCTGAGATGGGTCCGAAGATTTTTGGAACTTTTTCCAGGCATCTTAAGCAAATCCAAGTAAGTAGAGGTCTATGAGACTCCATGCAATAGGAGTGAACAAAAACCCAGTGAAATCCATTTCTTTTCAGCCTTTTATAGGTTACAACGATCGTAGCGGCCATTTTTGGTTATGTTAAATTTCTGGGGGAGTATATATCTCGGATTCATGGCTAGTCAACCTAGGGGCTAAGGAGAAAAAAACCACGGGGTTTCCCTTGATTCAAAAAAAAAGCGGCTTTTTTGAAGCCTTATATTTCCGGGGCAGGAAAAATACGTTGGGGCCCGGTGGTGGTAGTACCTTGGGGGTTGACTCCTAGCCATGATGGGTTGATTCCACTCTTTTCCTCGGAAAAAAAAATGAACGGACCGATGAGTTGAGGTGTTGTGCATTTGGGACATAGGAACAAGAATATGGGTGTTTCCGAAAAATTATGGTACCCCCAAATCATCCATTTTAATAGGGTCTTCCATTGTAAACCATCCATTTTGGGGTACCCCTAATTTTGGAAACATCCATATGGCCTAACCACCTGTGGGATGTATAAAACCCTACTGTTACTGAAAAAAAATCATCATTTGTGAACAGTTGCTGGAAGTTTGGAGATCCACAACTGTATGCCGGTGTGGATTTTTGTGTATTTTTGTAAAGTCTTTTTCCAGATACTTCCTCTTTTGGAAAATGGAAATTCCTCCCTCCTTCTTGGACAACGTGAGGGTACAGGAGGGTTTTTACCAACACATAACCTATGCTAGGTGGTGGCAACTCAAAGATTTTCTGGAGTTTTCAGCCCGAACCTTGGGGTTTCATGATCCAATTTGACGAAGGCGCACATTATTCAAAGGGGTTGAATCCACCAACTAGAAAATCCTGGTTATTCTAGGGAATAGATCATTCAGTTTTATAGGGATTGCGATAAGGGTTTATAGGGATTGTACAGTAATTATTTATTGGGGTATATAGGGGATTATACTATACCCAGTTTGGGCAAATCTAAGACAGACAAAATCACTCCGGGATCAAGATCAAGCATGACAATCTCGTTCCCACGAAAAACCGGCTGCCCATGAGGGCACAGATTTGTTAGGGAATAACTTTATGTGCAAAAATGGCTACAAGGATCTTCTAGTGATTGTTAACCTTGACCCAGGTGATTCAAAGTGACCTTTTCATCCCCCAGTTGGAGGTCACTTCACCATTTAAAAGGGTCACTTAACCATCGCAAAAAGGGTGATTTCAGGGACCCCCAATAATGGGACCCCCTTATGGCAAGCTTCCCATACTATTCCCATACCATTCCCATATCTTTAGGGATTCTTATGGGAGTGGTATGGGAATAGTATATTGACCATGGCTTTACTATAAACTTTGCCCTGTAAGTCGCGTCAACCCTTAAAGCCGAAGAGTCCCACTCGAATTGTTGATGAAATGAATCACTTGGAACTACCCCCCACACAGTAACAGTCACCTTTTTTTCCAGATTTCGCACTTAGTTCATCCGTGTTGGATGATCTGCCACATGTCGACCGAAGTGTACATGCCACAGAATGTTCCAGTTATGAATAAAAATATCGGATGCCTTGACGACGAATGCATATGTGGTACATCAACTGATTGATGTTTGCAGTTTAAACGAATTTAAAGCACATGCTGTGCCCATGAACCCACAAGTCTTGGACTATATGGTATGAATGTCAAAGATGTTATGCTGTTGCCAGACCATTCCATCCTGAATATCACGAAAACAAGCTAGTGTGGCTCGTGTTTGGCTCCTGTGAGAAGCAACTGGTTGGAAAATCTACCCAGTAACAGTCACCACAAGGAATACTCCATTTTTAGTAGGGAATCCCTATAAGCCTTCATTTGTGACTGTTACTGGGGGGTAGTTCCAATGAATCACTATCAAACAATGGAGTCTTTTTCGGAGGTTTGGACAGCATGAATGTTGAACGTTCGAGATTGCGGCTAAAGCGGAACGAACGCCTTCGTTCAGAAACGTGCCATTGACACAGCAGAAATCATCACGAAGTGTGGTTGCTAGTTTCGTAAGTTGTTGTTCAAAACCCAGGACTTGAGTCACATGCCAAGATCAAACCAGCTGTCAGATATGTTCATGATCGACTATGACTATGCCATCTATATTGGGACCCCCTACCAGGTGATTCAATTCGTGACCAAACTTGATTCCTTCGTTATCTTAGTTGGAGGTCACGGTTATAACTTATAACCTTTGATTTGGGTTCACTTATAACTGGATTCACCATCCCAAAAAGGTCACAAATCGTTCGGTCATTGCCAGGTATCCATTTTTGCGACCAAATTGTGAATCGTTCGACCGATCTGATTTTTTTACCAACCAATCAGCTCGGATACAACAAAAAATCCCAGCAGGTTGAACATTTTTGTGGGTTCCAACAAAAACCTCGTGAGTGGACCCGTTGAGGTTGATAGATTTTGATGATCCTAGTTTTAGAGGGTTACAAAAAAAACTCAGCCAAATGGTGGTTCTGATGGTTAAAAATGCTGTCTGAAAACGAAAAAAATGTAACATAGACTTTTTGAACATGAATTTCTATCAGTTGAAATTCGGCATTCTACCGGCCCTCATGACAGTGACACTCCGCATTGCATGAATTCGCCCGGTTTCTGATGAATTCGCCTCGGCTGCCAAACAAGCGCCGCCGCATCGATGAACGATAGCGCGAGCAACGCTGTGGGAGAAGGGCTGATAGAGCTCGAAGTGCTAGGCATCAGTGGCGAAGGCATGGTGACATTGAATGTAGCAGACTCCATGCTGGGTCGCGAGTTGTGGAACTTGATTTTGGACAAAGTTCCATCCAAGCCGGGCCTTCAGTTGGTTGTGTCTCATACTTCAAGGCTTGTGCTGCATGAAAGTCTGCAACAACAAGGACTTGGGGGTCAACGGGCACAGGTGTCAGCTACCTACATGCCCGTCAATTTGCATGCTGCCTGGCGTTTTGCTCACGGGCATAGCGTTGAGGATGCTGAGTTCTCACTGACTGGGATTACAGAATTGGGAGGGGTTGATGGAGCAACATCTGCATTGCTGCACAATTTGCCCAAGAGCCTTCGGAGCTTGACATTTGGGAATGAATTCGATGATGGACTTCATCAGGTGTGGTTGCCAGCAGGCCTTCAAAGTCTGACTTTTGGTTTGAATTTCAATCAGAATCTGGACAACGTGACATGGCCAGCAGGCCTTCAAAGTTTGAGATTTGGAACTTTTTTCAATAGGAGCCTGGACAATGTGACATGGCCCGCAAGCCTTCAAAGCGTGACTTTTGGTGACAATTTCGATCAGAGCCTGGACAATGTGGCATGGCCAGCCGGCCTGCAAAGTGTGACTTTTGGTTTAACTTCAATCAGAGCCTGGACAACGTGGCATGGCCAGCAGGCCTTCAAAGCTTGATTTTTCAGTATTCCTTCAATCAGAGGCTGGACAACATGACATGGCCAGCAGGCCTTCAAAATTTGACCTTGGGAGGTGGCTTTGATCAGAACCTGGACAACGTGACATGGCCAGCAGGCCTTCAAAGTCTGACTTTTGGTTTGAATTTCAATCAGAATCTGGACAACCTGACATGGCCAGCAGGCCTTCAAAACCTGACTTTCGATTTGCGCTTCAATCAGAGACTGGACAACGTGACATGGCCAGCAGGCCTTCAAAGTTTGACTTTTGGTCAGAGTTTCAATCAGAGTGTGGACAATGTGACATGGCCAGCAGGCCTTCAAAGTCTGACTTTTGGTTTGAATTTCAATCAGAATCTGGACAACCTGACATGGCCAGCAGGCCTTCAAAGTTTGACTTTGGGACGCGACTTCAATCAGAGATTGGAGAACGTGACATGGCCAGCAGGCCTTCAGAGCTTGACTTTCCTGCAGAACCTTCAAAGTTTGCAAGACTCAGATGTGTTGCCAGTGTCATTGGGTCACTTGCAGATTGGAGGGATGTCGCTGAAACGTTGAAACGCCGCAGCCAGTGTGTCGCTGTTCGCCTTCAAACAAAAGGCTGTGGAAAGGAAGGCGGCGGAAAGGAATTCAACCATTTTCCCCATGAGCGGGATTGAAAATTAGGATGATGAGAATTATGATGATGATGGTTCTCATTATCATCATTATTATCATTATCATTATTATTTAGCATTAGTATCATCAATATTATTGTCAGTATGACTACTATGATCACTAGCCTTGTACTATCATGACTCATGATACAACAGTGGCAATCATTTTTTGCATATTTTCACGGTAAACTATACTTTCGGTGACAATGACAAACACCCAAGATCATGGTAACTATAACTATAACTATACCGTATAATACCCTTTATGACTCATGATGAATAACCATAACAATCATTCTTAACTTCGTTATGGCTGGTCAACCTACCCCCCTCTAGCATACCCCCTCAGGAAATTTGGGTTTAATACGGCCTTACTAAGGGAAACCAATGGTTAAGAAGCTCTTAATACGGCCGGCTATTTCTGCCGGGGGTAGGTTGACGATCGCCATGAATTCAACGTCAACCTTGCCCCGCTCCGGTTGAAACATATCCGTGAGTTCCATCTGAATTATTTCTACAACAGATGCGACAAGGGGTGAACCCTTACAGCTATTTGCAGCTATGAAAGCTGTATATAACTGGGGTTTTTCAAACTACCCAAGTAAATAATACACCTCAGAAATCTAAGATAGATACCAACAATTGCCATTGTTAAAGGGAGTTACCTTTTCCAAACCATCGCAGCGACAATATTGTTCACACGCCATGACATCCTAGCACTGCAACTTTGGCGGGACCATCATTTTGGGTATCCAGCCTTTAGTTTGCGGGGGTGTAGTACTTATCATAAGCCATAAGCCACTTTTTTCCGCCATCATCTCAACAATCAGGATGAACTCGTAGATTTTTTTATGTATAGTATAATGCTTTTGTTGATCAATGGTTGCTTCTGGTTCCCGGAAAGTAGGTGGTAGGCGATATATAATCACCCAATTGGCAAGGACTATAAGTGGTCTATAAGTGAAATTTTTTCCTGCCAAGGTGATGAAAAAATCACCGATCCCACCCTACCAATGGGGATCAGGAGGTTAAACTCCATTGAGTTGAAAAGTTAAGAATTTGGGATCCTCCCAGGGCCTCATGGCGGACCCGGTGGAATCATGGGTGGGACCCTCCAATATCATCCGTTTTCTTTCAATTTTTTGGGGCCCAATTTTCCACTGAAGCTTCCAAAAAAATGGGAGAACGGGTAACAAAAAACCCACAGTTTCAAAATTTCAGTTTTTGTTTAAAAGCCCATTATACCTGGAATTTGGTTCCCTGCTTGGGCTTACTATCCTAGATACTAAGTTGTTTTTTTCACCATGTTTACCCCAGTTGTTCCTATTTCTCCCCCATGTTACTGGATAATACATCACTCCAGAATGATCCCCTTTTTCAAATGTATATCCCTTTTCCAAAAAATAACATGTAGATTCTTTTCGGTAACATTTTATTTTCGCCAAAAGTACATTCAATTTGGGATGATAAGTTAGTACTACCTAGTAGATATTTTCCTGGGAACTAACATATCCCCTGAAAAATGGCATTTTGAAGATGATGTTCCTTTTCCCCAGGTGGGACAGGTTAATTTCCTGGAGGGTATTTTCCTGTTTCTCCCCCAGAAACGGTTCACCTCGGTGGTGGTGGTCGTTTTTTCAGGCCGGAACCGCCGTTGGGTGGCCGGAAGCCGCCTTACCGCCGGCGCCGCCGCCGGAGCCGGCCTTGGAGGAGTGTACCTTGGGTCCAACTGGGTAGTCGATAGGTTGGAGGTTTGCGGATTTGGCCTGGGTTTTTTGTGGGATTTTTTTCCACGAAAACGGGGTGAGTTTCACTCACTCACTCTTTTCATCTTACTTGGCCAATGGCTAAAACGGCTTAAACTTTTTGGAATTACATATTTAGTAGGGAAAATAAGCCGTTCAAACTTTTATTTCAGGGTCCGAAATGGCAAGTGAGAATTAAGGAAATCCTTTTTTTTTGGGGGGGGCCTCTGATTAAAACAAAACAGAAGAAATCCAACCAGGAAACCAACCACTTGGATGTCCGGCTGGAAGTGGACGGATCAATGGTGATCGGATCTCGGATCAGTGGGTGATTTCACCCCAATATACTAACCATTTATAAGTGGGTTATAACTAACCCCATTGATCCTAACAACCATTGATCCTTATAATCCCCATTATACTGCTTGGTTCATTCCGGGATCCTGAAATTTCATGGTTTAATGAAATAATCCCCAAAAATAACATGGGTAGTATTAGTATAGTCATCCCTTATATGAACAATCCCCAGGAAGTCCTTGCCCACCATTTTTTAGTCCGGTTGGTTTCCGAACCACCATTATTTTAGTAGGGGTTTATCATCTTCCAAAAGGAACCACCATTTTTTAAAATGAAACACGAAAATAACCTTTATTACTTTCCATTATACTGGTTGGTTAATAGGGATCCTTATAATGGTTCATTATAATCCCTATATACCTGGGTAGTTTTTCATTCCCTATTTTTTTGTACCCAACCACTTCCAGGGAATCACCATTGTGATCCATCCACTTCCAACCGTCAACCCGTCTACTTCTGGACATCCCCGACCCTCGAAGGTGATGACGACGAGCTGGCGCGCTTGCGTTGCAGCTTACGCCACAAGCCTAAAGAGCTGCCACCACCGCAGGTTGGAAGGGTCCGGGGAGGGTTGGAAGTGTTGCGAGGTATCGGCCGGCGTCAAGGGGTACTAGGTGGTGGCAACTCAAATATTTTTTATTTTCACCCCGAACCTTGAGGAAGATTCCCATTTTGACTAATATTTTTCAAATGGGTTGAAACCACCAACTAGGGTACCCAGGAAAAGGTGATGATAAATTCGTGACTTTTTTTTCGGGGTGAAAAGTCGTGATCCCTGGAAGTCAAGTCGGCTATCAAAATAATAATAGAAACCGCCAATTTGGGATGATTCACCAGGAGAGGTTTTTTGTTAAAAGAACGTCACCTTTTTTTTGGTTTTTTGATGGCCTTAAAAATCAGCATCTGAAATCATTTTATGGACCTAGAGAACATTTTTGTTTTTGTTTTTGTTTTTTTTAAGGGGGAGAGATGTGGATGGTAGCTTGTAGAGAATGATTCAGCATGATGTTTTTTTTTCGGGCGTTGTTTGTCTCACAGAGTTTTTTCTTGTGTTTTTTCGTTTTTTAATTTAAATGTCTGTCTGTTTGTTTGTTTGTTTGTTTGTTTGTTTGTTTGTTTATTTGTTTGTTTGCTTGCTTGTTTGTTTGCTTGCTTGCTTGCTTGCTTGCTTGCTTGCTTGTTTTTTCATGGTTTTGAATCTTGATGATGCTTCAAAACATGACTTTCTCGGAGAAAACCAATCCTATGAACCAACAGTTCGTCAAAGACTCCCCCGGTGCCATGTGCCAAAAGCTTCTGTTTTTGTGGATATGAATGGACGCTGTTGCACAAGCTGCTGACATTACAAAAAGGGTCTGAAGAAAAAGAGCATCAGAAAGGTGAACAATACTAGGTGGTGGTTTCAAATATTTGTTATGTTCACCCCGGGAAGATTCCCATATTTTGACTACAGTAATGTTTTTCAGATGGGTTGAACTTAAAACCACCAACTAGGATATGTACGTTAAAGCTGGAAGGGGGCATGGTTCAAGCCTATTTTTCGCGTTGTTTGTTTGTTTTGTGCTATTGAACTCCCCTTGAGTTCCATCTTCCTGAAATAATGCCAACCCATAGTGAACAAGTATAGTCAGCCGACTATAATATCATGCCACGGATGAAATTTCCAGTTAGGACTAACATACACAATATATTTTTAACGGGCTTATTGCGCCAATGGGCGTCTCCCCGCCCTTTCAGCTACCAGGATGGTGTTGAAACGTTTGGCCAGGGAATCCCAGTGCAACATGTTTGGTTGGTTTTCGCGACGGGCACCTTTCCGCTTTCAGCTCCGCTTTCCGGGAAAAAAACACCCAAGCGGAGAAAAACAAGGGGAACGGAAAGGTCATGTGTGAAATTTTTGTGCACGGAGGGATGAATGACCATCCAAGAAATCAATGGTTCTTGACTTTCTTGTCTTTGAGAGTTTTAGGCTGAAGAATATATACGCTTGAAACACACACATCTGCTTTTCCCACGCTGAAACCCAACCAACAAAACAAGTACTCTTGAAGGTATAGAATTGAAACTTTTGATGTTGATCTCCACCTGTTTTGGGGCGATTTTTGTTGTGTCCAACTCGAATTTGATAGGTTTGAGGTTTGCGGATTTGGCCTGGTTTTTGTTGTTGGAACTGGAACTGATTTTTTTTTATCACGAAAACGGGGGTCGTCACTGATTCACTCACTCTTCAGCCAGCCCGGCAACCTCCAAAATTGGGATTATGTCAACCACCATGATCTGTTCCTGAAGGCATCCTTTCCTTGGGGGGGTGGGGCTTTTCCTAACAAGCGATGTGTCCCTTTCAATAAAGGCCTTTACCTTGGGCCTTATGATGTCTTGGGGGGTTTTTCGGGGCCTTCGGGGGTGGGACGTTTCAAAACCTCCATGTTTTGAGACTTCCATTGGGCAAATTTCATCGCCACTTGTTTTTTCCTCGCCGAGTTTGGCTGCAACTTCTTCGGTACCTGCAGCGCTAACCGCACGCGATTTCCCTTCATTTTTCCAGGGAGGTGATGATGAATTTGCATCATGAAGTTGGGCCCAGGAACGATAGTGCCGCTGCTACCGCTGTGGGAGAAGGGCTTATAGAGCTTAAGGTGCTAAGCATCAGTGGCGAATGCATCTTGACATTGAATGTGTCAGACTCCATGCTGGGTCGCGAGTTGTGGAAAATGATTTTGGACAAAGTTCCATCCAAGCCGGGCCTTCAGTTAGTTGTGTCCCATACTTCAAGGCTTATGCTGCACGAAAGTCTGCAACAACAAGGACTTGGGGGTCAACGGGCAGAGGTGTCAGCTACTTACATGCCCGTAAATTTGCATGCTGCCTGGCGTTTTGCCAAGGGATACAGTGTTGAGGATGCTGAGTTCTCATTGACTGGGATTACAGAAATGACAGGGGTTAATGACGAAATACCTTCCTTGCTGTACAATTTGCCCAATAGCCTTCGCACCTTGACATTTGTACGTGGCTTTGATCGGGAACTTGCTGACGTGAGAATACCACCAGGCCTGCAAACTTTGACTTGTGGAGCACTGTTCAATCAGAGCCTGGACAACGTGACATTTCCAGCAGGCCTTCAAAGTTTGACTTTTGGTCCGAAATTCAATCAGAGCCTGGACAATGTTACATGGCCAGCAGGCCTTCAAA
>DF242143.1:0-62493 GCA_000507305.1 Breviolum minutum Mf 1.05b.01 | reverse complement strand
GGGCAGTATACAGGGTCATCGATGGGATACCAGCGCATGGGATTCGACTTCCACCTCAACCTTATGTTCACCGGTATCCTTATGTGGAGGTGTTCCTGGTACATTTCTTCAGCGGTGTACGACGGGACGGTGATATTCAAAGTTGGGTCGAGAAGCTTCTTCCAACGAGTACCCACATAGTGACAGTCCTTTCTGTCGACATCCTGTACAACGCTGAGCAGGGCGATTTGACCAATGATGCTCTACAGCGCAAATGGCTGGAATTTGCAATGACGGGGGCGATCGTAGCCTGTTGGTTGGGTCCACCTTGTAGCACTTGGTCGATAGCCAGAGAGCATGGATTGTTGTTGGATGACGACGGTCCTAGACCGGTTAGGAGCATGGAGTGCCCTTTCGGTTTGTCTGCTCTCAGTCTGAAAGAGTTTGCAGAAGTTTGCATGGGGAACACGCTGTTGTTCTTCACTGGAGCGTTGTTTGCCATCTCTTGTTTTTTGGGATGCATTTGCATGATTGAGCACCCAGCTGTCCCGGAATGGTATCAGCGGCGCCAAACTGCATGCATCTGGCGCACGGGGTTGTTGAGAACTCTTCTCCAGCTCCCAGGGGCGTCCTCTGTACAGATTTTTCAGGGATACTACGGTGCGGCATCTCCCAAGCCGACGATGTTTGCCATCAGCAACTGTAAAGAATGTGCAGACATCTTTGGAGCGCATCGTACCCATCCTTTGCCACCAGCGATCAAAATGGGGAAGAAATCAGATGCTGGCTATGCAACAGCCGCTTTGAAGGAGTACCCGGCCCAACTTGCAAAATGCATGGCCTTGATCGGTCTGGAGTGGATCAAAAGGAATGACCCAGTCGAGCAGCCAGTGGAGCTACCGTCCCTGTATAGAGAAATGGTGGAACCATTCTGCATTGACTTCACTGGATTGCATTGTATAGGCCGTGACACGCGCGGTGCTGGTACTGGGTCCCACCTTTAATTAATACTGCTTGAGCGCGTCGCATAGACCCGAAGCTCGGAAACCAAAAAAAACCCTATTTGGGGAAGGCTCCCATTTTGACTAATATCTTTCAAATGGGTTGAAACCACCAACTAGGAATCATAGGCACTGGATTTGGAAATGATAGGCCATGGCGTCTCGGCCAGGCTATCGTCTCACTTCAGATAATACAAAAACACCAAGTCGCAAAGCCCACAGATGGAGAGTGATCATTGTCAAAATGTTCGGATCATTTGGCGGCTAGTAATGTAAAGGAGATTTCTTTTTTAGAGATGGGATGGATCCTTTGTTGATGAACAGGCTGTTGAAGGTATAGTACAATCATTGATAATACAATGTATATATTATATATTTACATATATGTACATTGATTATATGTTATATAGAATGAAGTTATACAAGACATTTGACACCCAGTGATATTTAGATATAGACATACATATAACATATACATTTACATCTATACATAGACAGAGTATATATTATATAGTTATAGTATGTTATATTTATATCTATATATATGTCTACACATCAACACCTTTGTCCATTTGCCAGGTGGCGATTCAGCGAATTCATGGTGAATGCCAAAGGCCACATATTCTCCACCGGGGAGGGGGGGAAAAATCCAGGGTGTCAGGGCCCCAAAAGACATGTGTTTTTTTTGAGGCCTTGGCCTCCGAAATATCAAAACCGTGGTGTAAGTAGACTCTAGGGAACTAACATATCCCCAAAAATATCCAAAAATGGCATTTTGAGTCGATGATGTTCCGAACTTTTCCCAAGGTGGGATATGTATCCATTCCCTGGAGGGTACACCCCCGAAGTTTAACAGTTTGCCCCTGAAAAAGGGTGGTTGGAAGACGATCCTTTCCTATTGGGTTTCGGTAACTCTTCAGGGGCGAACTGTTAAACTTCGGGAGGGCATGTTTAAATATGTACATGTAGATTTATATTTACACAGCAGCTTAAAATAATTTAAAGACATGCCAGTTGGGATGCCAAATGCTTGCGTTACAGGGTGTCAATTCACCAATGCCTCCCAGAAACAGTGTTATTATATATTGGGGCATGCAGGGCATGCCTATAGACTAAACGCAGGTAAAAATAGGGGAAAATTAACCGTCACAAGTTCCTGCTGTTTGTGCAATAATTCTCCCATAAGTAGGGTGAAATAACCCCAGTTACCCAAATTTACAAGTCCACTATAACTATAAGAAATTATAGAAGTTATACACCCCTGAAGATTAACATAGAACCTGAAAATGATGGTTTGTGAAGATTATTTTCCTTTTCCAGGGGTCCATTCTCAGGTTCCATGTTAATCCTCCCGGGTGTAGAAGTTATAACTTCATTTGCAACTGGTTTTTGGGGACCCACCTTGAAGGTGCAATCATCAACGCTTCGGGGTACACGATGAAATCGAGAAACACAGGCGGGACCGGACGATGATTTGATGATGGCAGGCTGTTCGTCGATTCAGTGCAGAACCTCCAAAAACTAATGGCTGGAACCAAAAATAGATGGTTTCTAGATGTTTTTCCTTTTCCAAGTGAACAATTTTGTTTTCAGTTTTAATGTCAGTTTTCGGGGGTGTGTACTAAGAAGACCTCCCCATACACCCGAGGTGCTTTCGCGGGAAAAATGGGTATGTAGCCATGTGAGCAGCCTAGGCAATCCGATTTGGAAAGGGATTCTTACTTGTGCTTATATACTTTGATTTGTTTTTTGGGTTATTTTTTCTTTTTACCGTGGTAAATCACCATTTTTCACCACCTTTTGGTTCAGAACGTGTTTGGATATTTTTTCCAAGCATCAAGCTCAAGCAAACCCAAGTATATACACCCCCGACAACTAACATGTCCCCTAAAAAGGGATTATTTCAGTATAGGCAATACATCTTCCAACCATTGATTTTCAGCAAACATTCGTTCGTTTTCAGGGGAGTACATTATTCATATATAGCTGGTTTTCATTGACGCGAGAAGTCATTTACCAGTCGAAAAAAATCACCTTCCCAAAGGTTCTTTGACTTGTGAACCCAGGAAGGTGTCCAACATTTTCACCTACAAGGTGGGCCCTCTCTGAGCCGATCGTTAGAAATGGAGTGAAAATAACTTCTATATAAGTAGGGTGAAATAACTCCAGTTACCCATTTATAGGGCCATTTATAGGAGCTATACCCCCATTTGTAGCTGGGGTTGACCCTACTTATACTGTTACCCATTTATTTTTTTTCAGCCATGGTTCACTCCACTTGTAACGATCGGCTAAGACGGGCCCCACCTTGTATAGATCTGGGCAAATCTCATCGCGACCCAAACCATCGGCCGGTTGGTCCAATTTCCCCCAAATGCTGGTGATTTGGATCAGGGATATTATTTTTTTTCAAAATATGCCCTTTAACTTACCCATAGCATCCATGTATGGTATATTTGCCATGTAGGTAAATATACCATACATGGATGCTATGGGTTATACTAGGTGGTTGGTTTCAAATATTTTTTATTCTCACCCTGAAACCTGGGGAAGATGATCCAGTACTTTTCAGATGGGTTGGTTCAACCACCAACTAGATTCAGGTTTTGAGTTTATTGATCATTTCCTCAGATTCTGCATGGCCTCCCAGGAGATTTCTGAAAGAAGCACAAAAAGAATTGGAAAGCCTGAGTGATGTAGAACGTCAATTGGAACAGGTGCCTGAGACAGCAAGGGATTCACAATAATTAGAAGGGATAGTCATATTGTTGATGGAAGAAATCTTGCACCACCAGGGATGTTTAAATCCTGGTAAATAAATGGGATAAACTACCATAACTACCAACCTCAACTGGTGCAGGATGTCTTCCATCAACAGTTTTACACCCCTGAAGTTTGGCATAACCCCTGAAAAATGATGGTTGCAAGACGATCCTTTTATGTTTGGGGCCCAGTAAGTCACTTTTCAAGGGCGAAATGTTCAACTTTGGAGGTTGTTTCCTCAACTATTGGGCTGGGGGTGGTATCATCCTCTACTTGACTGATTGAGTCGTTGAAGGAAGGTCCACAGCTATTGTATATATACTTGATAACCGCGGGGAAAAAAGTCAATTCATGATTTTCCTCGGGGATCTTTATTAACCTCAAGTGAATCCACAATTGCAGTGCTTGGGCAGGACCCAAACATTACTTTTACAGTCTCTCGGACTGGTTTTCTGGTAAGTCTTAGTATATAATATATATATATCTAGGTGGTGGTTTCAAATATTTTTTATGTTCACCCCTATTTGGGGAACACTACCAAATTGACTAGTATTTTTCAAAGGGGTTAAAACACCAACCAGATTAGTAGGGGCTCACCGAAAGTGAGGAAAGTCATTGTTTGAGAAACAATGCCGCCCTTGCGAGGTGAAATGTCCTTCCCACTCCTCCAGGTGCAAAGTGAAACTGTCCAACTTCGTGCACAACTCCGTGTGGAAGAGGTGACATGAGAATGTTTTCCAAAACATGTGGAATGTTTTGATTTTGATGATGATGATGATGATGATGGATGGATGATCATCGAGTAAAATGTATCCCATTTTTGTTCAAGGCAGCGAAAACTAGTCAAAAACTGTTTGTTGGATACAATACTACCATAGCATCCATGGGACTGGTACTTTTTGCCTACATGGTTGACTTTTATGGTTTTCATGCAGGCAAATATACCGTTCGTCCCATGAATGGTTAGTGGATATTTTCCAACTTCCAAGGTTGGATGTGGAGATTGGAATCTTCGTGGGATTCTTCTTTTCAAAAAAACAAAACATCCAACAACACGTTCACCGATAATGTTCGGTGGTTTTTGTTGGGCAAATCTACCGGATATGACCCCAGATTAATCATGAATCATAGCCCATTCATGTCTGAACTTCCTGTTCATTTCATTGCGAAGCACCAGTATATCTTCTTGATAGACAGAGCGGTTATTATTCCTCATTGAAGGTTCTTAAAAATAATTGAGCTGCTAAGCATATGTTTTATATGGATGTATTTTGATTTGTCTAATTTTATGAATGTGATAGGTATTTCATATATGCATAATTGTTATATTTCCGTTTTGCAATTTTGTTCAAGTTTCCCCAAACCTCGTTGTAGGCCATGTGTTGAATGTTTCCCTCAACAAAACAACAGGAGGAAGCGAAGCAGATTGAAGCCATGACATTAACAAAGAAGGCCTGGTTGGATGACTTGTTTCCATCATTCATAGGGAAAATGGTGGGGGCCTCTTGGGATGGTACCCTTACACCTCTGAAGATTAACATGGAACATACTCATGGAGGTTTGGAAGATCATTTTCCTTTCTAAATGGGTGATTTCAAGGTTCCAGCCGTTAATCTTCCAGGGAGTAATAATCAAACCCATATACACCTAGCTTACATATTGGACTTTTAATGGGATTTATTGGGTACACGGTATACCCCTTAGACATTGCCCTATCCAAGCCATCCTCCAATCATACCGAACGTGAGGATCGGTGTGAAAGCGACCCCTAAAAGCCACCCAAAAGGAGATGTGAACGGGGTTGAAAAAAACACAACCTACTCAACAGGTAATTGGACGTCTATCGTTGTTTGTTGTTTGCGGGCCACAACTTTATGAACAATGTGAGGATGATGTCACTCCAAAAAAAACGTTTGAGTTAGAGGTGTTGAAATATTGAAATTCTCAGAAATCATGGGGGTCGCTACCATCATACAGATGGTTGCACCAGTTGAAACATGAGTTTCTTGGAAGGCCGAGTTGGTTGAAACAGAGGAGAAGCTGGAGAAGCAAACAGAAAACTTGCACCAGGTGCATTATTTTTTTGGAGGAATTTCGATGCAAGTGTTTTTTCCTCCCATACTCATGGAAGTGGAATATGGGTCGCTGGAAGATGATTTTTCTTTGCAAGGGGTCATTTCCAGTCCTTTGATTATGGAAGGAAAAGCGAGTGGTATGATGTATTTGTTTGCCACCAGAATCCTCCAAAAACACAGGGTCCTATCAATGGCAATGGTAGCTACAATCTCTCAGCGGCATCAATTTGATGTAATTGTTTGGGACTAAGAATGTAGCCACCCTTAGCTTGAAGCAACTGGTTCAGTTTGAGAAGTTTCATACAGATGAAGGAAATCCTTGAAGGAGCATGACGTTACCAAGAACAAAGTTGCAAAAAAGGCATGGAAGAGGCAGTTTTGATGCCAAAAACACATCTCAACAAGTGGAGGGCCTCAGAAAAGGAATCCATACACAATATACACCAGTTTTTGGTCAAGGCCAACCCCACCCTCCCAAAGAAAAAGACAAGCAATCTAGATAATCTAGGTGGTGTTTTTTTTTTGATTTTCATCCCTGCTTGGGGAAGATTTCCATTTTGACGATTATATTTTGCAGATGGGTTGAAACCGCCAACTAGAAATCCTTTTGCAAGAAGGCCTCTCTTTTTTTGCAGGGGATTTGTGGAATTGCGGGGTGCTTTTGTTGTTGGTCCCAATTTTTTGCTGGGGACAAAGTTCAATCCAGTGGTTTTGGGATAAGGAAAGAGTAAATGATGTCGTCACGGCGGTCATTTTTTAGGTGCCAAATTTGAACATCTACCCGCTCTGAAGTGTGTAAAGGTGGAAGAATGGAAACTCCATCCGCAATAGCATAATTACTTGCAAAATGTATATAAATCTATGTAGATACATGGTGAATGGTTACGCAAGTGAGCTGGGTATCTATCTACTGGGTCGAACGGGTTTCACGTGCCACAGCACAAATATACCAACAGCCTGTGGATATCGCTGTGCTGTTGGGGCGTACCTGCCAGAGAGCATCTTCTTCGTGACAAAAAACGTGTCCAGAAGAGTGATTCGCATAGGAACAGCAACAGTCTAACGTGAAGTGTAACTTTTTGGCCATCGCTGTGCCGTTGGGTTTTGGTGTGTGGGGTGGGATCTTGGGTTGTGGGGTGGGCAGCTGTGCCATTGGTGTGGGGTGAGTTCCTGTTTGTGTGGTGCGAAACCGCGCAAGGGTCGTATCTCACTATCTAACTATCTAAGTATCTTCACATCAAAATTTGATTCTACCGGTACTTGTTTTGATCCCCCCAAGGGTCTCGTCTTGTCGTCGAAAAATCGTCAGGTGGAGAAGCAGCGAGATCAAGTCCGAGCTGATGTCGTGTTTTGCCTGAAGGGGAGGGGGTGTTCCTGGGGAACCCTAAGGATTCCTAAATAAAGATTGGGGAACCTTAAGGGAACCTTGGGGAAGATTAAGGGGGAATCACTTCCCCCCCTTGAGAATCCTATTATTGATAGGAGAGGGTGATATTTCCCCCCCAAACAAATGATCCTTACTTCTTCATTTGGGTTTTTTTCGGAATTAAATAGTAAAATCTGTTCAGGTTGACAAATGGCTCGATTGGTTTTTTTGTTGCGTGAATGGTTATGGAAAAAAACACAACCATGGATCCAAATTTGGTAGATGAAAGGGTTGCTGATGTCATACAGTATGACTCAGACCGTTTTAATTGAAGACTGGGACTGGGGCGATGTTCCCCCTGCAAGTGGGAGTAAGGTTAAGGGATGCTGCGAAAGGTTACTTAATTGAACATGGTTGATAAACCCTTGATGAGTACTAGTATCATTTTAGTGTCAAACGTGAGCAGTGTAGAAAACATAGAAAACAGCAGTTGTGTCAAAAAAAGCACAACTTTGTATAGCATGTTGAATATTCCCCATTCATTCTTTTGTTGGCCAATAATTTTGCCCCACATCCAGAAGAAGTATACATGAAGTATTCCTCGCTGCTAACAAATATGAATATAAACAACATAAGGATATTCACCAATGTCGAAATGGTTCCACAGACGGCCTCGGTTCGTCGGATTTCAAATGACACAAATGACAAAGGGGTCTATATAAAACCTTGATTCGTTCGGAGAAGGTCGGAGCTTTGACTCATATCCAGTTGGATGCTGAAACAAAAATGCAGGATCTTTGATTTTATTTTTGGGCATCTCGCAGAGTGGAACAAGTTTTTTTTGGTATCCAAGCCTATGATTTTGATTAAAAGTGTTGCATGCAGGATTGTTTTGGCATTGAGATGGAGCTCAGATTGGAGTTTAGATGGTTTGTCTAGCATAATTTTTATGCCGCCGCGAGTTGTCTGAAAAGAACACAGTTTTTGATTCATGATGGGACTGGTATATTACCTACATTTGCTAGGTGGTGGTTTCAAATATTTGTTTGATTTTCACCCCTACCTGGGAAAGTGTTCCAATTTGACTAATATTTTTCAGATGGGTTGGTTCAACCACCAACTAGTTTATCTAAAAATCAAGCATTTATGTAGGTAAATATACCAGACTCGTCCCATGGATGGGTCATGAATCAAGGCCGCTGCGGAAGAAGAAGAGGTTCGGAAACCCCTCCGGTTGGGCGAAACGATTCTTCAACTTGGAGTTGGTAGGTGGGTGATTGCAACTCTCCAGGTTTTGTCCTCCAAAATGACCTCCCCCACGTCATAAGATATTAGTTCCTACTTAAAGATAATGGCATATTTTCATTATGTTCATAGTTATCACTGGCTAGTTGTAAGTGTGTTATTTTTTATGAACAAGAATTCAATTAGCTTCGACCGGGATATCAACACATCCCATCTGTCAAGACTGTCAAGGCAGTTTTTGAACCATTGGTGGGACTGTTGATGTAAGAAACTCCGGCGTTCACCAGTTGAGGTTGGTAGTTTATCCCGTTATTTCTAGGTTTTTTCACATCCCAGGTGGTTAGCCAGATTTCTGAACCATCAACAGATGACGCTTCGCTTTCTTTGGAGGTAGAAATTTTCCCCAAGCACCGGGGAGATGAGTTTCCTTTTGCATCTGGCCTTCTGGCAGATGCTGTGTTCGTGTTTGGGAGTGTAATTCCTCCTTTGAGAAGGAAATGAATTTCCAGATTCGTCAGAAGTGAGGCAAGATTCCATTCTCTTTGATGATCACGAATTACAAGTGTATTTTTGATTGTTGAAGATTCAATTGATATAAGAGCAATTAAAGAATTGAATAGTAAATATACTTGATAAATGCATCATTTCCCCCCCCAGCCCCCTTTAAGCAGCCTTCCTTCAATTTTCTACATCTTTTCGGTGCTTCAAATTAAGCGAGGCAAAAATTCTGGCATCTGTGGAGCAGCTCCGCCATGACCAGGCCTCCTTGGGATCTGATGGGTCACCTTCCTTCAAAGGGGTGGAAACCACCAACTAGAATTGAAGATTGCACCCTCACTGAATCAGCTAATGGTTACCCTCCCTGAAACTAACATAGCCCATGAAAATCCACCATTTTAATGGTATTTACCAGGAAAGATGGGGATTTTCATGGGCTATGTTAGTTTCAGGGAGGGTAATTGTTGTTGTTTGGGGCCCGGTGGTTTGGATTTTTGGGATCCTATGAAAGGGATTGTTACTGAAGGGCACCCTTAGAATCCCAAACCACCGGTCCCCAAACCAACAATTAAATACAATTAAGCTATCAGCTGACCGAAACTAACATCAAAAAAAACATCAACGTTTTCTTATCGAACTGGGGCACAAAAACACATGTGAAAGGATGGAAATGCAGATCTCTAAACACATACTGCACTGTGCAGATGAAAATGAATGCTTGGATGACATTTCGGGGCGAGTTGCTTGTCTTGGGGAGTGTATCATATAACCCCACCCCCAATGCCACTAAAACCTCTAGGATTGTAAGGCTGAAAGAAAAACTATGTGGGTCCTTTATGAAAGGAGAATCCTTGTGTGGTTTGCATTTGGTACTCTTTTGAAGCTCCCATGAAAATTGAAGATCATTTACTTGATTCTGACATGTCAAACAACCCAGCAAACTATACCATTTTGTTTGCTTTAAACGAGGTAGGAAAATAAGAAACTATATATATATATACATATGAATTGGAATTTGGAATGATACATCCATATTCTAGATTTTATTTCTCTGTTGGGTGATTGTTGCAAATCTCGAAAAATGACAGCCATTGTTGGATGAATTGGGACCAACATATCGAATCGATGTAGTTGAATGGGTATGTGCAGAAATTATTCCAACCCTTATGGATACATGCCACAAAAAAATATTTCTCACGGTGACTGTCACTGACTGTCGGTTGATTTTGCGGGTTAACTCGTGCCCTTCTTCCGGCTCTTGACGCAAGGTGGCTGGTGTTGGAATGCAACTTGAGCTTAGATTGGATGGTGGGAAGTTATGCAATGGTCACTACAAGATGATTTTGGAATTGCGGTGAGCACGCCAAGTATTGAGTTCTTTGCAAGGATTTAAACCTTTGCGTTTTCCTTGCAATGCATTATTGTATCTGGGCAAATCATCCATTAAATTTACATTCATAGATTTAATGGAAATTGCCAGTATTTCCAACAGGAAATGCAGTTAGAGATTTATAAATATTTATTTTTGGTGGATTCTCAACTGCTTTTGTGGATTAGAGGATGGTGAATTGTGGAGCATAACTTTTGAATCATAACCACTGCTATATGAGACATCATCCATGTATATATATATATGTATATAAATGTTTTGTTTTGGGGGGGCATCATTGTGCCACTTGTGCAAGTCTTAGTTGGTGTCAGAGTTTCGCGGCATGGATTTTTTGTTTGTGAGTTGCGATTCGTCTCCGAAACGTAAAAATGATCAAGAGGTGACTATTGTATACTATTGTTACTACAATTATACTATAAGTAGTGTGAACAAGCTAATTCCATATATATATATATATAGGATCCATGGGATTAGTATATTTACCTAACATTTGCCATACAAATCGACTATCCACCTAGGAAGATATATACAAAAAAACACATGGGCGAAACCCGTGAGCTGCTGAGGCATCGCAATTTGGAAACGGAATTGCAGATGCTGAATACCGAGGTTTGTTGGGGATGGATACCAAGTTGACGGGTTCAGAAATCCAGAAAAAACCAACCAGTTGATATGGGCAGGTTTTTTCCCATCATTTACAAAGTTATATATATTTATATAGATACATCCAAACGGTGAGTTGGCCGGATGGGATTTCTGGGACGTTCAAGGAAAAACCAGCCTTTACGGCAGCTGATGATGCCAGCATTACAGAGACCCTTGAGATTTGTTCTTTCGCTTGGGTTGCAGCCACCACCACCAAGATGTGAATTTTGGGTTGCAACCGGAGTCATCCGGGAAGGAAGACCTTTGTTGAATCCAGATGTAAGTGGATGTAGCTATTAGATATCATAGTGATTTCACCGATTTGCCCTTGAAATGAAGAAATGAAATGACCAAAATGTGTTATATAAAGTATTCATCTATTTATGGAAAACCGGCTGTTTCCCATCTTGCTATTAAAAAAGGGTTGACTTGGATGATTCCAAATCATGACCATGAAAAAATAGTGAGTCCATCAAATATCCGTATGGACATTCACTAAGCAAGAAAAAGTCAGAGTTACTCCCCCGAAATTTAACATGGAACCTGAAAGTGATGGTTTCCAAAAGGAATCTCCTTTTCCAGGGACTTCTTTTCAGGTTCCATGTTAGTTTTCGGGGGTGTAGCCAGGAAAATGATTTGACCCCAAGGATCCAGCGCATTGTCCTCAGGAATTCCTGGATCTGATCATCTAATCCCTATGACCTGGGGTGTCGGAAGGATGTTTTTAACCACGAGGTGGGCCCAAAAAACCAATCTTTATACATGGAGTTATAAGATAACTTCTATAAATGGCCGAAAAAAATTACATTTGGTTTTGCCTGGGATTATTTCACCCCACTTATAGGAATTATAATTCCAATATATTCCAATTATCACTTGGATCCGGGGCCCACCTTGTAGGGTGAATCTTGCTTGTTGCTAGGCTAACAACCTCCGTGGCGTCCGGAATCCGAAGTTGGCCCTCCCTGAAAATGGATAAAAAAAACATGTCCCCCAAGGACACCATTTTTGATGTTTTTTTTTTGAGGGGGGGAAGTGTAAACAGTGAGTTTCCGTACTCTTTTGTTTGGCTGAAGAAAAACGTTGGTCAAATTTGATACTGGAGATCTATGTTTTTGTTTGCTATGGATGCAACCGATTGGCACCAAACAACAAATATATGGATGATGGATGCATGTCCAAAGTTGAACATGAATCCAGCACGTGAAGAAGCCAAAATCATCTCCTCATTCAAATGATTGATTTTCAGTCTTTGTATACCTGAGTTTCCGTGTGAGGAATATCAAATCGTGCAGATCAATATGGTGTTTTGTAGCTGAAATTATTTGGGAACTAAACTGGGGCAGCGAACCAATATTACGAAAGATTCAACCCAAGTATACCTTTTAATAGTTTCTATTCCATCTCATCCCATCCCATTCTACTACTAGTAGCTGCTTAAAATTTCATGGGATTTCACAATAGTCTCTACAATGTCGGGAAGTACTAATTTTTCTTGCGTTACTTGAGCATATGTTTGTTTGTAGCTCAAGGCATCATGTCGTGTCCCGTTTTTGTTTGTCAACCAATGTTAACTCTCCATTGTATCAGATCACAAGCTAAATTCAAGCTAAGGAACTGGCCTTATTGAAGACTGAAAAAGTGGAAGCGTCAGCCTGACGAAAGTTTTTTTCTTTGAAAGCGTTGATGTTTTGTTTCTTGTTGCTTCAAACCGTGTTTCTTATTTAATTGTTTGGATCTAGGCGGTTTCGAAGGAACCTTACATATGTTGCAGTGAAGCGGTACCTATAAATTATACCTCACGAACCGACCTGGGCCCCCAAAAGGTAGCTAAGCAGCTAAGTGAAGGAAAACCCCCTTATTTCAGAAAACTCCAGGCTGGTGAAACATCTGACCAGCTTGATGTTACTTTTGCTGTAGCCAGTCATGATCCATTGGCCATGTCGGAAACTTTGCGAAGCGACCCTTACGCAAATGTCGTTTCTTGTGTCCTCACCTGAGGCCTGCCTCACTATTTCAGGGGTTTCAGTTTTTACTTACTCGTAGCTTATATTTGCCGTATTTGGGGTATTTGGGGTGAAAAAATGATCCCACAAGAATAGCAGGCCTTATTATTAAGGGCTTACTAACCATTGGTTTCCCTTAATAAGGCCGGCTATTAAACCCTTATTTCTCAGGGAGGGGATAGGTTGTTTCAGGTTGTTGTTTTTCAGTTTAGTTCACGTGGTGATGGCAACCAGAAATCCTGCTGTTTCACCAGTTGAGGTTGGTAGTTGGAATATCCCATTATTTACTAGTAGGTGGTGGCAACTCAAATATTCTTTTCGGAAAATTTCACCTACCGAAAATTGGGGGGTAAACCTCATGAATCCAATTTGACGTCAATGATAATGTGTGAAAAACTGGGTTGATTCAACCACCAAGTAGTTGGACACTACGGGTTTTAGCACCATCCCCATCCCAGGTGGTGAGGCCTTCGACGCCTCGCCTCGCCGAATCTCAATCCCGGATGATTTCCCCGAATCCTGCTTGGTGTTATCAAAACGGAAAATCGTTATCCCCCCATACCACTTGGATGTTCCAGGGTCCAGGAAGTTACTAAAAGGATGTAAAAGGTTAGCAATTAAGTGGGATATAAGATATAAGTTGTAACCCTAAGCTATCCCATGTATCCCATGCATAAGTAAAATTATAACCCTGCAGTTACTAAACATTTTCTTAACTTGTGGGACATCCTCGCACTGGAGTTATGATCGCCTGGACTGAAACACCCCCCTGCAGCACGCCAGGGAGCAACGCCTCCAATTAGTGATGCCTGCACTGCAAGAGGCGAGAGGGGTTAGTTGCCCGTGGTGGTGGCCATCTTTGATGTCCACTGATTTTCTGTGAAACATATCTTATTTAACAATGGCTTACTTGCCAAACAGCCCAGGGTCGTCCCCAAGATTTGATCCGTATACCTTCGCAACTGGAAAAACCCTGCAATGGAATTTCCCGCTCAAAAAGGCAATCCAATGAGACTTTACAAACAAAAACCATGACCAGTTTCCAGGGATTTACGTTTGTAATTTACTAGGGATCTCAACCAATGAGACTTTACAATGAGTTTCGGAATTTACTAAAGATTCTGATTGAAAGTAATGTCGACGACTGAAATGTCGACATTATTGTCAGGATATCAATGATAGGAGGACAACGAACGAATAGGGCTTATTTTGCTGGTTTGTTGTAGCTGAAGCTGCTCATTTGTATATGGATATTTCCAAAAATAGGGGTACACCCAAATCATCCAGTTTAATGGGGTTTTCCCTTATAAACCATCTGTTTTGGGGTACCCCTATTTTCGGAAACACCCATATGTATGCAGGGTTCAAAGACATGAGATATGCAGATGATATGCAGAGCATGTCTCCAGCAAGTCTCCTCCTTACAAAGTTCAAGGTTTCATAGGATCCAGTCCCAGTGTTATGTTTGTTCAGAACTCGTAGTTTCAGCATGGATTCCTGGAAAACCCATTGTAAAAGGGGTTGTTACATTGGGGTACCCCGATTCGAATCCCAAACCACCGGGCCCCAAACCACCAATTAACCCATTAGTTGATAGCTCATGAGTGTTCTCCTCACCTATGACTGATTGAAATATATTGAAATACATGGATGGTGTCATGGTCCTCAAGGAATTCTTGCTCCCCAACTTGGAGGATCATCCCATGACTTGGAAGTGGTTAATAACCATGGTGATAGTTTTCGTGGGACCCTAAGGATCGGGTTGTGGGACCCCGGACCCAAATGGCCATGAAAATGGCTTATACAGATAGAGGTGACCCTAACCACTTATTTACTTACTGGGATGATGCTCAAAAGTACCAGTTC
This sequence comes from Breviolum minutum Mf 1.05b.01, assembly GCA_000507305.1. Taxonomy (NCBI): domain Eukaryota; class Dinophyceae; order Suessiales; family Symbiodiniaceae; genus Breviolum; species Breviolum minutum. Next base: position 47,659 of record DF242143.1, on the reverse strand, counting down.
ATAAATAAGGGTGAATGAATAAGGTTACGGAGCCACGATAAATGGCCTTCTAAATGGGTAACTGAGGTTCTAACTATAGCTGGTGTTTTCAAAGGTTCTTTTAACTTTTACAACAAAACTTGGGGCTTCATTGTCCAATTTGACGATCATATGTTTCAAATGGGTTAGTTCAACCACCTTTGGCGGGATTCCATACCTGCACGGACGTCAGGTGCGAAGGAAGGTGAAGGAATTGGAATGTCAAGTGGAGGCCATGCAGTGATGGTGATGTGTTTTTTTCCACTTTTGGTGGTGCAGGATTTTATGGTGTGATGAAATGATTTATGAAAAGGATATGAACATGGCAAATGGATGCAATGTACTGTAGCCATCCCTAGGTTAAAAGATAGAGGCTAAACATAATATCTAAACATCAAGTTTCTCCCATCAGATATGATCATCCGTGATTTTCCAGGCGGCGCATGGAGAGCTAAGCCACGAAAAGGAGAAACGGTCGGTCGACGGGGTGTGTTTGACACACCCGGGGTTGGTTGTTGAGGTTGCTTCTTGGATGTACCGGGACGGAAGTTAGGATTAATGATATACTAAATGGGGTATAACCTATACTTATATATCTTATATAGATAGGCTGTACAATGCAAAGGGTTGGATTGATGTCGAAGTTGGTATATTTATAGTTTATCCATCTTCATCTCATACGTCTTATACTGTTTATGATGTGTTTTGCACCTCGTCTTGGTGTTTTTTTTTGCTAATGGGATCGTCATCAACAAAAAATTCCAGACGCGGATGCCGTTCGCATCATAAAACATCAATGATTTTTTGCAACCTATCCTTGTTGGGGGGGGTGGCCAAAAGCTTAGTAAATTTGTGGGATTGAGGGTAAATACATGAGTTATATACATGTTTGCACAGAAAACTTGGGTTTCTTAACCTTCATTATCCGCTGTCACGTTGTTTGGGCAGGACCCAACCTATCCCGGTAAATACTCATCATGTAAAGTTCCTTCGTCACCTTAAATATGGGACCCGCATTTGGTGAACGCACATTATGTTGGTGACAATGTAAAGTTCCACACCCCTGAAAACCAAGATTGCAATTGAAAAAAAAGAAGCAACATTTGAAGATGTATCTCCTATTGCTATTCAGTCTAGCCATTGTTAGTTTACTGGAGGGTAACTCAGAAACGGGTTTGTCAATCTCTGGAAAAACATGAACCACGCCGAAAATCTTTGTGATCAGACTTGGTCATAAGTACAGTCTTGAGGACAACTATTTTGAGTCCTGGCAAGTCAGAAACCCTGAAAAACCAAAAAACAAATCGTGTGAAGCTAAGACCCCCACCCACCCGCCCCCCAATTCCAAGTTTCCTGCCAGGAAATAGCCGGCCTGAATGAAGAGATTATTAACCACCTGCTTGTCCCTTAATCTGACTATTCGCGATGCGAAACGATCCACCTTCCTTGTTACTGAAGAAGATTGAATACGAAGGAGAAACAGCCTATTGGGCGGTCGAAGAGGAAACCGGTGAAGAAGGCTTTGAGAGTCTTTTCGCTGAAGATGATTTCTGGGTAAATTGGAGCCAAAGGTTTGCTGCAATTCTCGATGCCGTATTTCTGATGGGCCACCCAGCCAACGATTGCCCTGCTGTGAAAGGAAGAGACGTGAGCTTTCAACGATGAGGAGCCCACCGACATGAGTATCATGGAAGCTGCTGCTTGGCCGGTCTTTGTGGATGAACACAAGGATAAGGTTCTTGATCACACATTTATCCAAAGGCCAAATGAATTATGTACCGGTATCATTGTTCAGTGCAACGAGGACCCATTTCGTCCAATTCGTCCATTAGCTGATTCATGAAGCATTCTCTCGAAGATCGTCATCCAAGGGATACAGAAAGCTGTGGCTTCATGTGGCTATCTTCGTAGCGTTCTTCACTCAGGGCCTTTCAGGGCCTTTTTTCAAAGGGGGCATTGGGGTGGGTACCATGTGATTCCCCACAATTTTTTGAACCTTCAGGCCCTCCCTGAAACTAACAGTTCATTTAATTACCTCGTGTTTTTGTTGTGTGTCGAGCCAGCTGGATATATGTCAAGATTTATGTATGGATATGTTGCCGGCTCGTTTTCCTCGCTGAGTCATAGGGGGGGGTCCATATTACCACCAGGCAAACCATTCTCTGGTCCATGGGAAGTGATGAAAGCTAAACTACTTCAGAACAAATCAGCCTTAACATTTTTGGATACCCCCTGGTAAACTAACATAGCAATGGAATATCCCCATTTTTAATAGGAAATACATCTTCAAAGGGTCCATTTTCCATTGCTATGTTAGTTTACCGAAGGGTACCATCTCAGTGAAGTTCCAGAACAATCATTGATTTATAATAATTTGATAAATGGTTCATGATCGTTTCTCACTGAGACATCAGTGCGGGTAGAAACTAGCAACCTCCTACAATGCGGAGACGCTTCAGTTTTTGTTTTTAGCAGCTTCCAAATCACATTTGCAGATGATGAAATTGACGGTGTCCATTCTTTAAACGTCTTCAAAGTTCCATAGCGTAGGCGGGTTTTTCACGAATGTTCTCCTTCCATCGTAGCCGTAGCTTTGAAGATGTGCTGGACTTTGCGGCACCCTCCACCACCGCAGCGGCGAGGATCTTGGCGAACGCTTAGAACGTGAGACAGATGTTTGTCAGGAGATTCCCCGATATGTTTTCCTCCGTTTGTCGGTTCGGTTGTTGGTTGCGGGCGAAAACCAGGGATTAAGTCTTAAGTGAACTAGAGTGAATCCCAGATGTAGACGGGATTTGTTCTTACAATAATTTGTTTGATGTATATAATGTGAACCCCTGGTGTTTGCAACGTTTTTGAACGATTTTGTGGATTGTTGGGTGATCTAAGTCGATGAAGTAAAAAACATATTTTTTACCAAACCTCATTTGATGCGAATGCCGTTTTTTGACTGGGCTGTTTGTTAGAAGTAGGGAAGAGAAAAGCAACAAAACAAATTGTTTCCTTCAATACTGTTTGGGTTACTGTAATTACACATTTGGATGATTGAACAGGTTCTCATACTTCTTTTCATTTGATACATATCTCTTGGATCTACCCCCCACCGCCCAGTAACAGTGGCAATTGAAGATCAAAGGGGATCCCCTATTTAGAAATATAATTATCCCGGTGGTGGGTGAACCCAACATAACTCCTGATGCATCCTGTCTATTGACATATCTCAGATTCCAAAATTTGATAACTTCTTCAGCCAAGAAACATGGAAGTGGCTGATCAGACTGAGGGTTAAAAGTGGTACCGGCCGGGAACCCCAAGCGAACAAATTCTGAACCTCTTGCGACCTCTCCATTTCAGGGGGTGTTCACCTGTAAAACTGCACCTTGCAAAACCAATTATTGTTCAAAAACAACTTCGAATTGGGGTGATGAAATCTATGAACCCCAACCCCTTCGTGCATTGTCAAAACAAAAATCTTGAGAAACCATCCTAACCCTTTCAACATAAATTTCCAAGGGAACCCTTCACACCACTGGGATCCCTCCACCGGAACCCCACGGCGATTCGACATTGAAGGACACGGTGCGTAGCTTGCGAGATGAAAACGTACGTTTGTCGGAGCAATGCACCAAGTTGGAGGCGTGGCATGTTTTGTAGAAAGGTCGGGTTGTTGGGGGTTGGTATAAAGGGACCCTAAGGATCCAAATACCTCCTCAGGTTTGGTGTTTGAGGCATATTTTAGGGGTCCAAATACCTTCTCAGGAGATGTTTGGATGTCTAGGGGGATGATGTTTTCCTACAATCTGACCGTTATATACTGGCATACAAAAGGTCGGATGATGTGATGATGTTTTTTTTTTTTTCGCAAAAGAGCAAGTTCCCAAACTAGAGGACTGGCAAAAACGGTTGACGCCCCCATTGTGAGCCACAAACACCTGGGGCTGTGAAGATGAACTATATACTGTAGGTTTTCTTCTGTATGGGAATCCCTACTGCCCTACTGAATTTGAACAAATATATAGAAAAACATCATTTTTCTTTTGTTCTGGGATCAACTCAGGAGGTAAGATGTTGTTTTATCATGTTTTAGATATATGTCAATGTTTGTTATGTACCTGGCATTTTCAAGATATTCTAAAGCACAAAGTTCCTCAACTGGGCCTTGTCAAGGTTTGCCAGGCTTGTCGAAAAAAAACCCAAAAGGTGCCTGGTTTCAAAATGGTGTCCTTTCCATGTTCCTATCTTTAAGACATTTAAACACGAATGCCTTGTTGTTTTGTTGTTTTTTTGTTGGTAGAATATAACAATTTCTTTGGAAAAAATGTGGGTTTTGCTAGTAGAGAGGATGAAGGAAGTTGAAGGTTTATGTATCGAGTTCATTCCATTCTCTGACTGAGTTGTGATCAGCCTTTATTGAGGGAGGACTTCTTCGTTGCCCATGTATGTTTCAAATGGGTGTTCTACTTATATGTTGACAAAATGCCACGCATTTGACTTGTTTTAGGTTCCAGATACGTTACGAATAAACACAACCTGCATGCAATCGTCACCACCAGGATTTTTAGTAGGGAATCCAAACCCAAGCCTTCATTTGGTGGGGGGTAGATCCAAATTGGATGTAGTAATCAAATTGGATGACATGTTTGTTGATCCAGGGCGTCCAAAAGACCTGAAGCTTTCATTTTTCAAACGTGCATCTTGGGTGTTTCCAAATCGCTCATGTCTGAGAGGCTCAGTTGATGCAAGTGTCGAGGTGGACGCCCTTCGCAGGGTTTTGGGGTTTTGATGCGGAGCTAAGGGTTGATAGATTTCACTGCAGCAATGTGAAAAAATTGGTGAACACAAACATAGCCCTGAAAATAGGCCGAATTTCAAGCATTTAAAGCACTAAAACAACAGGATCCAGGCAAGTTTGTCTCCTCCCAACCATTGAATTTTCAGGTTTTTGTGGCTGTTCGTTTCAGGGAGGGAGGGCCTGGGATTGGATCATAAATCTTAGGTCAGTGTTTTTGATGTCAGTTTGTTTCCCGGTGTCACGGTGATAAAATATCCAAATCTTGTGCTTTGAAAGGTTTGAATCGCAGGACTCTTCAGAATATTTTTGCCTTAGGTTTGGCCACCAACCCAAACATTCATTGAGAAAAGAGGCAACAAAAGCTTAGATGAGGTCTGAAATGAGGTTGTCACTGGACTGCTTGCTGGTTTTCTCCCTCCAAAGATCAAAGCGTAGTGCTTGTTGCATCGGTTACATACTTTTCAGTAGTTTACATCTTGGCAAATGTATGCAAGTAAGAAGGTCATCCAGAAGATACAAAGGATATGAGAAAGGAAAGAGCAAAGGTCGAGGAAAGCACAAAGGAAGGGGAAAAAGAGAAAGGAATGTACCAACGACCCTGGTACCAAGCGCCAAGGGTTCCACCTGACATCTTGATGGACAAGTTGTTGAAGAAAGGTGATCGTCATCAAGCTGAATGGCAGGAGTTGCCACGAAAGAAGCTGCTGTGGGAATCGTTGAAAGCAGATTAAGGCAACGTTTTCTGCGCGTGAGTAACTCGGATGAACTGAACTAGTTCGTGTTTATGGCCGGGTGGAAAAAGGAGAGTTTGTGATTTATAATCCAGACGTGCTGGCTCAAAAGACAAGCTCACATAACAATGTCTTACAAGCCTAGACAGGTCGCTTGGCAGCGAGGATTCTGTCTGTTGTTGATGACGAGAATGAAGAGGCACCACAGCGGGCTGGACCAACGTTACTTCAGAAGCAGGCAGATGAATTCGGATTGTGTAAAAAACCTTACGACCACTGAGGTAAAACATGTCTTGAAAGGAGATTATATCAGGTAGACTAGCGTACGGATTTGCATTAAGAAGAGCCCAAGGCACACGGCAATGGCTGTGCCACCGGAATGCAGACACTGGCGCAACATTCTCATAGCGGTCTTTATCGCAATAAACAGTACTGTAAACGATCATGTTTCATCATTTTTTCAACCTCTCCAAATGACCGTATTAATATTTATTAATCAAGGGTCTAGGAAGTTTTGCATATTTACTGTAAATTGGCTAGATGTAGAAAGTGATTCACCCTTTCGGCAGTCTTGTTATTCGGAGAAGTTTTTGTTTGAATTACAGGGATGGGTTTTATTGAATGCATGTGTTTGAAAACAGAAGGGCTACTCCCCCGAAAACTCAAAAATAGCCCTGAAAAAAAAGATGGTCGGAAGACAAGCCTTGAAATTATACCTTTTTAGGGGACATGTTAATCTTGCACGTTTTCTTTGATCTTTGACGTAACATCACAATAGACTCGTCATCTTTGGCTTGTCGGATCCAACGTTCCTCCAATGGTGAGGTGAATCAGGATTCCAGTCACCACCAGGATCATTACATTTTTTGGTTCGGGAATCCTTGTAAACCTTCATTTGTGACAGGCATCCTGGGTGGGGGGTAGACCAAACTTATACAGTAGATATATCATATATTAGTTTGTGAAAAAAATATTATGATATATGTGGGCAACATGGACCAGCCGACCAGCAGAATGTGTACCATGTATATTTGTAGATATGGAATTTTAGAGTTTCTGTGTGTTTAAACAGATGTATTTTTCATTGTTAACTTGGATCAGGTTGGAGTTAGAGGCCACTCTGAAAATGGTATGTGTGCTGGGGTCGGTCCGCAATTTCCCATTATTTCCCCATAAAGGGGATAAACTCATCAAACCTTATTTCGTAGGGGTTTACATATTTTTTTTTAGGGATTCCCTGTTAAAGGTGTGTAAAGAGTTTAGGCCTTGGCACATATAGTTTCGTGGCTTGCCCAAACTCTTGTTCACGGTTGGTGTATAGTCTATTCATTTTGTATGAAGGGAACCTTTTTTGAATATTGTAAGACTATGACTACATCCATATAGTTAGTTTAGACACTGATCTCCCATACACACCGATGTAATACATGACTATTTATTAGACCCTGCCAAAACACTGGTTCACAGTGGAGTTCGTGAAAATCAGTATGGTTATACATTGCTTATCATTTTTATCACAGTTTAAAAGCACAACTGATTCATCCATCGGGTGATTAATTGAAGGGACCACAATGGAACCCAAGGGTCAGGTGCTTGAGCGGCAACTATTAGCATTTGCATGCCTGTTGTACCATATTTTTGTAATAGTTGTTGGAATATGGTATTTGGTAACGGCACACCCCCGAAGTTCAACATAGCCTCTGAAAAAATGGTGGTTGGAAGACAAACCTCTCCTATTGGGCTTCGGTAACTTTTCAGGGGCGATACATGTTGAACTTTGGGAGGGTATGTATAGATTTAATCCGACAACCCATTCCACTAGCAAGGCAAGGTTTTTAAAATCTACAAACAAAACATGATTCGATAAGCGTACTGGTGGTCACTGTTACGTGGGCGAGGGAGGCACCCAAATGATCCAAGTGTAAAATACTCACTGACCCAATAGCTAAGCTTTAACTTCATTAGGATTACATTAATAGAGTAGGAAAAATGTCAAGTTGTGAATTTTCATTTCATGGTCCTAAATTTGGATCAGTAAAAGTTACATTGTCAGAGCTACCTCGTTCAAATTAAAATCCGAAGAAAACAACCCAGAGACGACAGCATCTTTTGCATCATGCACCTGTGCCAGGGTCGTGGTTCCTTTGACCCCTGCATCTCGAGTAAGGCATCTGGTGGAAGGGTAAGAGAACCCATGCAATCAGTGAATGATTCCTGATGCTTCAACAATTTTTCGGTGGTGTTTCCAAGGGTTTCTATGTTTTCAAGGAAGATGAAAAGCACTCAAAGTTTTATGTTCTAAGACCTGAATTGTCGTTTTTCTCCATTCTTTTTCGGATAAGAAAAAAACGTTCATCCGGGCCCAGAAACTCTGGCAACTCCAACAAGAAGATACTGTAAAGGTTGGTACATCAGTCAGTTTGCATCTCGCTGAAATTTCATGATATTGATACCCCCTCCCTGAAATTCACGAATTGATACCCAAAATGATGCTATATATCAAAGGGGAGATACACCCATCAATCCCATCATTTTTGTGTTTACATCAATTTTCAGTTTCAGGGGTGTATACGGTGGGTTCAAGAAAACACTTGCTGCACTTTTACTACAGAGCCACTAATCGCTGACACGAACAAACACCAAGTAGACCGGAATTTCACGGTCGGTGTTTTCCTTTCGATTCCCATGCCGATCGGAGTGAGATTCGCATACCTTCAGGTCAAATTAGACGGCACAGATACCAAAAGGTAGGTTAGTAAAAGGTCCTTATAAACCGATATGTAGGGACTGTGCCATCTACTTTTCAATTTTCAATTACTGTAGATTGGCTGCGCAGAGATCATGAAACTGTGAAGTTTGTGAATATATTTCATCAGAGGATTGGAGACATGTTCAATGATGTTATGATGTTATGTTGTTTTTTTTCCCAAGAATCATGGAACCCTAAGAATCATGCGATCTCCAAAATCTGGTGGAAACTGGAGATCCCTATATAAACCCTGCCACAAAACAGATCCAAACCTCTCTTGTTTGGAGTGTCCCAACTGATTCTTAGGGAAGTGGTACATGGATGAAGATGCATGAACATGACCAAATTGAAGACTAGACAGAAACTCATCTTCCAAAGGCTTCCCCAGTTTTGAAGATACATCACGTCATGATGATGGATGAAAAACATGTTTGTTTGATATATGTGTTTGGGGCTGGTGGGTCACGTCCTAGTAATGAAGTTGAGGCAGTTTTCGAAGAAATCTGGGATAGAAGAGCTGCGGAAATGTTTGTTGAAGTGTGAGTGTGTCTATGCCCAACGTTAAGGAAAAAACACATCCTCATGACTCATGATTTTTGAATATTTGTTAATTTATTGCTTCAGGGCATGACATCATAGGTCTAAAGATTTGGATGAAGAGTATTTTAGTATGTTTAACAAATGCAGGGGTTTTCCAATTTAGGACCTGGAATTGGTTGATTTCTTTGATCGGTTCATTGGTTCCTACCGCTACTACCAGTACGACCATAAGGGAAATGATAAGATCATCACCACAAAAGCGAGGCTTGTTTCCCCATGGCCAGAGAGGGAAAATTCACACAACATTTCACTTTGCATCAAAAATCCAACAAGAACTTTGGAAGTGTGATTTTTTCATCACCCCGTTGTATTCTTTTGCTCCTCTCGCCCACGCAAGCTCGAGTTTGTGGGGTTCTTCCACTGATACGTTCAATTAACTGTTACACTGAAGTGAAAGTAGATGGCTCAACTCCCAAAAGGTGGCGAATTGTAAGGCGATATGATAAACTAATATATGATTATTATAATTACATTTATCAAAAACAAATTTGTGCATCCGATGTTTTCGACGATACCTTAAGATATTTAAAACAAAATGTCTTGCAATAAGTATGTTTTTAATATTCCGCCTAAATGATATTGATCTTGGATGAAATTTTGTTTTGGTATCAAATTCTTATATTCAATTAATTACATCTACTTTTCCAGGTGGTATAACCTTTGTCGGATGTTCCCCCGGATTTTTGGGACCACGACACAAAACAATGTCCACAGGGCTCATCGGAGTTGCTCAGAGGTGGTGGGAGTGGCTGGGTGGTGGATTCACATGCTTTTATTTTCACCCCAAAATGGGGGAAATGAGCCAAGGTTGACTAATATGACCATTTCGAAAATCAGAGGGGAGGCTAGAAAGTTTATGATATATAGATAGATAGATAGATAGATAGATAGATAGATAGATAGATAGATAGATAGACAGAAAAAATATCATTATTCTGGGAAACCCTGCAATATTACCTGATTTCAATGTTGACTTTGTTTTTTGTTTCCTAGTGGAGATGGTTATGTTTAACTCATTTGGGATGTCAAGATTTCAGGGTTAAAAAAAAATACCCTCCCTGAAATCTAACAGCGAGTGAACCAGCCCCTGAAAAGTGATGCGAGATAACTCACCAAACAGGTTTAGGTTGGAAAACCCTACCAAAAAATTGAAGGGAAAGGGAACCATGTTGTTTTTTTCGAAGATAACTCAGCTTTCCTGAAATGGGGCAACGGAGGCCTATTTTCAGGTGTGCTTCCTCAGTTTGTTTCAGGGAAATTATCTTGCACGCACCACACACACACACACTGAATGTTCAAAGTTCCGTGGAAATGTTCATCAAGAAACCTGAAGAAACAACATCAAGCAACTAAGGCAAAACTCTCAGAATGTGAACCCCAGATCCCTAACTCGGTGATATCATGTTGATATATTAGTGGTCGTTGCTTGAGCTTCCCCACCCTTGGCGAAACATATCTTCGCTGTGATCATTTCCGCCAACAAACATCAATATTCATTGAAAGCACCAGCTACTAGTAGTAGTACACTACTTCTCCCCAACAAAAATCACCAGTTCCCAGATGCTCCATGTAGGGAATATGATGAATATGTTCATTTCCCCTTGAATGTGGCCATTTTTCACCTTTCATGTAGGTCAATGATTCATACATCTGGGATTTGTTTCAAGGTGTATACACCACTGAAAACAGCCAAAGTGATGGTTTGGAAAAAGGTGGCTCCTGCTTTAAATATGGCCATCTTTGGTATCAATTTTGTTCATTTTCTGGGGTGCTACCTACGCAACTGGCGGTTTTTTCAGGCCACTCCTTTGCGGAGTCCTGCAGGTCAACGTAGGTGTGGGTCCCAAGTTCCGAAGGCTTGGTGTTTCACTCTGATGTCGAAAGAGGCTTCATTGATTTAAATCTTCTGAGTGGTGTCCAAGAAATCTCCAACAGGACCCACTGAACGGACCCCGGGACCCCCGAGTTTCCAATAGCTCCAGCAACCTGCTTTAGCAGTCCGCTGGTAAGGTCTTGAGTCTTATTCAATTTTTGATAGATGGTGGTTTCCAATATTTTTTGTGTTCACCCCGATCCCTGGGGAAATTTGATCCAATTTGACAAATATATTTTTGAAATGGGTTGAAACTAAACCACCAACTAGTCAGTAGTCTTTAGCCTCCAGTAATCTACAACAACCATTTGGGAACATCCACGATTTCTTGATGTATTTCCTTTTAAAAAAAAACTGAAAAAATCCAGCCAGCCATATTAGAGTACTGGATGCTACTGTGTGGCTCGTATCAGGGTTAGGTCTGCCAGGGGCAGGTGAAGTTTAAGAATCCTTTTTAGTCAACTCATTTATCATGTAAATCTAAGGGTACAAAAAATGCCACTCCCCAAAAGGAAATAGCCGGCCTTCTTTTTTGTCATGATGGCGGGTAAGAATCCCTGGGAGGTCTCATTTCTTCAGGTGGTTCTAAACTCCCTCTTTCCGGAGTTTCATGACTGCCTTTTGCCGGTTGTGCCTGAAAGTGTTGATATTTCAGAAATCATGTACTCAAACCACCTGAGATGTATTTCCAAGCCTCTGCAAAGACTGAGATAAAATCTGTTTATGACTATAGGTTGTGTCTAACTTTCTAGGCGGTTGTTTCAACCTTTTGTGTTGACCCCTACCCGGGGAAATGCTCGAATTTGACGAGAATATTTTTCAATCGGGCGGGTGGCCCAACCTTTTGTGTGCAATTTGACCAGCATATTTGTTTTTGCAAGATTCCAAGACAATTCCAACAGACCCATGGGTTCCATACCCCAGGTGCCCAAAAATAGACATATGAAAGGATTTCCTCCATAAACAGGTGGTTGAGGGTCCTTCGAAAAATGAGTGGTGATTCAACCCCAACTGAACGACGCTGGTGAACGATTTTACCTCTAGGACTCCAGTCTCTGCACGTGCTGCTCGACGTTCAGGTGGGCGGGTCTTCAGTATACAAGGATGTGCTAAGTCAAAGATACCAGGCATTTTCTAAAAACTTGAAGTACATAGTCATGGAGCCATAATGTGTTTTCATCTATCAAGTTATATATTATACATATGAGCGCCCGCCAAAACCTCCGACCATTAGGAACAGTTACACCAGGACATTGATACTTGATATGATCATGAAACTCTCAGGAACGATAGGGGTGACACNAGAGAGAGAGCTCTAAAACGACTTCCTTGCTGGTAAGAAACCATTCCTTTTTCATGGCTGCTGCTGCTTTTTCTTCTGTTGCTGCTTGTTCTGCTGCTTCTGCTTTTGCTACTTCTTCTTTTCAATCACTTGCTCATTTCATGTCCACAACACCAAACCCTCAGGAACGATGGGGGACACACAAAAAACGATGACCATTTCAGCCATGTCCTTTCGCGGATGTAATAGGTTTAGTCCTTCGCTCATATATCTACTTTTTTCCATGGTTGAAATGCTCAATTTGGGTGTGGAATTGATGGTGATTCCAATCAGCTTGTTTGTGGAAAAAAGTGTTTCATATTGCACCCAGTCTCACCGCGAAGTTTGTTCCAATAGCTTTCTGGTGCTCTGGGCTGCAAATACTGTGTCTTCCATGTTCCTTTTCCAGCTTTCCAGATATTTGGCTATGCTGGTCTTACTACATGGGACAAAGTGACTTTCCAGCACTGCGTTTGATCCTTCATTGATCCTTCATTACTGTGATGTGTTGGGTGTTGTTGCTTGGGTAACACGGGTAGGAAGTAGGAAGCAGTTGTTCTCAAATTAGATTCTTCGAACAACACATGTCATATTTGCTCATCGGGATAGTTGCATCATATTGTATCCAAGTCCACATAAACAAGACGCTCAATCAAGTTAGACTCTTTTCGGAACCACATTGACCATTCTCAGAAGCATCCACTTCCATTCTGGGGCCATGTATATTGCGCCCAGTCTCACCGCGAAGTTTGTTCCAGTAGCTTTCTGGTGCTCTGGGCTGCAAATACTGTGTCTTCCATGTTCCTTTTCCAGCTTTCCATATATTTGGCTATGCTGGTCTTACTACATGGGACAAAGTGACTTTCGAGCACTGCGTTTGATCCTTCATTGATCCTTCATTACTGTGATGTGTTCGGTGTTGTTGCTCCGGTAACACGGGTAGGAAGTAGGAAGCCGATGGAAGCAGCTCTTCCTGAAATCGGAGATATTTACCACTTCACTTACCTTAAAACAACGGCATGTTATTGATATTCTATCAACGCCGACATCAAAAGGACACTCAAACACGTTAGGCTCTTTTCCGTTCCACTCTGACCAATCTTAGAAGCATCCACTTCCATTCAATTAACATGCCTATTGCACCCAGTCTCACCGCGAAGTTTGTTCCAATAGCTTTCTGGTGCTCTTGGCTGCAAATACTCTGTCTTCCATGTTCCTTTTCCAGCTTTCCATATATTTGGCTATGCTGGTCTTACTACATGGGACAGAATGAGAAAGCACTGCGTTTGATCCTTCTTCATTCTTATTTTCTGGTGATATTGCTCGGGTAGCATTGGTAGGAAGTAGGAAGCAGTTGTTCACTCAAACGGAGATACTCATCCCATTTTTCTTCGAACAACACATGGCATTTTTGCGCACCGAGATAGTTGCATCATGATTTATCGAAGTCCACAAAAACAAGACGCTCAAACAGGTTAGACTCTTTTCGGTTCCACTCTGACCAATCTTAGAAGCATCCACTTCCATTCAAGTAACATGCCTATTGCACCCAGTCTCACTGCGAAGTTTGTTCCAGTAGCTTTCTGGTGCTCTGGGCTGCAAATACTGTGTCTTCCATGTTCCTTTTCCAGCTTTCCATATATTTGGCTATGCTGGTCTTACTACATGGGACAAAGTGACTTTCCAGCACTGCAGCACCGATCCTTCATTTAGTTGTTGGTAGCTAAAGATGCAATGTGACAGGCGTCATTATATTACTGCTTTTGGGGGAATCAAACAATCAAACAATACAAATCTATGGTAATTTTGGAGGATTTCCCTTCATCAGAATGCATTGTTTGGGTTGGCAAAAATAATGACCCCCGTTTGAGGTATGAAACTAGGTGGTGGCAACTCAAAGATTTTTTATGTTTACCCCGAAACTTGGGGAAGATGAACCCAATTCGACGAGCATATTTTTCAAATAGGTTGGTTCAACCACCAACTAGAAATTTACATTTGGCTTAGATGTATGGTAAGGTACATATGCAATCGTCCCAATGGGAGCGATTGGTGATTACAACTCGGTTGCTTTTGTGATTCAACAAGGTGGATTTCAACAAGGTGGGCCCCGTCTTAGCCGATCTTTATAAATGGCAGTGAAATAACTTCTATAAATTGGGGGTTATTTCAGCCTACGGATTCAGGAGTTAGTTTACTCCATTTATAACTGTAACTGTGGTTATACAAAACCCTACGTATAGGAGTTAGTTATAACTCCATTTATAACGATCGTAGGGGCCCACCTTGAAGATCTATCCAAACATCGGTGTTTCCATGCTTGCAGGCGGGAAGCAGGAGCCCGGGGGGGGGGGTCGGTTATTTGGATAAGAATCATTAAGAATCCCTAAGTGACTTCAGTCACACGGAAAAGTTTCCATGGGTTATGTTGTTTTGCCACAGGATTTATAGCGACGTGTGCTGTTTGTGTCTGAAGCTGCGGGATAATGATTTTGATTTGCCAACCTCTGAATTACAGCATTGCTTGCTGGCAACCTGTGGTAATCATCATCATCATCATCATCATCATCATCATCATCATCATCATCATCATCAGCCCTCATCTCAAATTTTCCTTGTAAGTCTTACTATTGATGATTCAGATATTCTGTTACTAAATAAACACCTTTAATGGGATGTATCCCTAAAACCTGTAGTACTGTTGATGGAATCCTGCACCACCTGAGATGTATAAAACCCTGCATAAATAATTGGATAAACTACCTATCAAGTGGTGCAGGATTTCAGCCATCAACAGTAGTAAATCATAGGGATTTCAACAGTAGGATCACCTGACATCCGCTGAATCAACCAACCCCTGCAGGAGGAGAATGGAACCAGGACGCCTTCCAAATTACAGTGCCCCGGGTGTTGGTGTTGGCATGGGTCCACGGCGGAGAAAACAACAAGGGTTTACTTCGAGATTTCACCAAAACAACCTGAATAGGTTAAGTCAAGATGCTAAAGCAGTCCAATCTATAGGTTAAGATACCCATGAGTACTTTAATATATCAATAAACATTTTACTCGAATTTGAATATGTTTCATGTTGGATTTCCCACTTGGGATGATTAAACTTCCGCTCGAAGCCTGTGTATTGATGTCAGGTTGGTTTCCAGGTTAGTGTAGATTGCAAACATATTTGCCAGAAATCATGCTTATTCTATCCTAGCTGGTGCGAACGGAAGGGAGCCAGGAACAGAGCGAGGAACGGGTATCTAAGATCCCTATAAATAAACAATAACAGGAGCGATCTTGGAGCTAAAGATCGGGTTTTGATCTGCACATCTTTGTGATTTTCTGTGTTTTTCATCCCAAATGACCATAACCCAAACTTTTTGGATATCTTTGGATTATCCATCTTTGTGATTATCTGTGTTTATCCAATGATCCAAGCTTTTAGGTATCCCAAATGACCATCACCCAATAGTCCTCAAGTTATCTGAATTTAATTTTAGCGTCGGCTCACTTCACCTGGAGGCACTTGATGGTTGTTTACCGTGGTTTTTGTTTGGGTAGGTCCGTGTCAAATCTCCTCCAAAACATGGCAAATTATAGCAATCATATCAGGAATATCTGTTTCAGGCTTGGAGTATTTTTGGTAGTTGACGTTTAACAGATGATTTGCATTTCAGAAATACCAAGATATCTGAAGATTTTTTCCAGTTTCATTGGGGCATATGGGATATAATATTGTCAACCATTGGGTGGTGGTGTCCAATATTTTTTATATTCATCCCTATTTCGGGAAGTGATCCCAATTGACGATCACATTTTTGAGATGGGTTGGTTCAACCACCAGCCAGTATCCCATTTACAAAGTATAGGTTTTTTTCTCCAGTTACGAACCATTGATCCTAAATTCCTGGAACATCCTGGTATACCTGGTGGTTTGAAAGATGGATCCAACATGATCCAACTAAGTCCCCATAACCCAGCAGCGCATGTCACGTCTCCACACCTCGGAGTTTCGTTTCGAGGTACCTTAGTGATTTCATACGAAAAGAGGAAGGCAAACTGTCCGGAGACTCTTGGCAATCGTCCGTTGGCGTTTTACCAGTTACTGTACCCCCCGGAAAAATCTAAGATATAGATACACCCCTGAAGATTAACTAAACATACATAATGATGGAGGTGTGGATGGATTTAAGATCATTTTCCTTGTAAAAAAATGGGTGATGGCTGTAGGGTTGCAAGCTGTTAATCTTACAGGGTGTAATGATTTATCTCCTTTCAAATCATGGCTATTTTGGGTATCCATCTCTTGGTGTTTCGGTGGTGTTTACCGCTGCTGGAGATGGCTGGACTGTTTGTGAGGTGTTTTTGCGTACTTGGAACATTCCATGACTTGTATATACGTGGTTTATAAAGATGGTTATGAAGTCCATTAAGTAGGGTTGTTCCCCTTCCAAATGGCATTTTTTCATGGCACTTGCTTACTGGGATGATCCTCCAAGTAGGGCACATTTTGTTCATTCCAGGGGGCGTCAAACAAAGCAACTGAGGAGAAATAGCTTTCAGGCAATGGGTACAAGGTGGGCCCCGAGCCGAGTTTTAAATGTAGTTATGGGGGCCGAAAATAAATGGGTAACTGGGGTTCTACCTCCCCTACTTATAACTGGTGACGGGGCCCAGTTGTCCGCAGGCCCAGATGTCTCTTTATTTGGCGGGATTGGTCACTTCAAAATCCATTGAAAACCTTCTGGACCTTGTGGTGTGGCATTACCGCCATTTCCATCAATGAAGATATCAACGAATCAATACACAAGCGCAAAATTTCCAGACGGTGGCGTGGCAGCACCTCCAGTGCTGGCACAGATGGAAAGACTGGTGCCTGTTGAAGCTGCTGCAGCACCTTTGAACGCCGTGGGTTTCGGAGAGCCGCTTGACACCTGCACAACCATCAGCCACATTACAAATGACCACCGGGCCTGTGAACTTCGATGGCAGGTGAAGTGAAGTGAAATTGCCACAGCTTGCCAGCAGCAATTTACAGCAATATAACGCAAAAGGCTGAGCCTGCTAGCAGCAGTATCATGGCAGGAAATCTTAGGTGCATTTTCACCCTTACCTGGGGAGCTGATCCAATTTGACTAATGTTTTCAAATGGGTTGAAACCACCAACCAGTACATGATGATTAGCAACAAAAAGTCAACGAATGACTGCAGAAACGATGATGAATTTGGATGAATCAATGAATGTCTGCTGTGAATGTATATTTTTCCCGGTAGGTAATTACAGGTAATTTCCCGCAAACATATTGCTTTAAATGATTGGAATTTAGGGTGGGTGTCAACAGCTCGGAGTTGTTCTTGATTTGCTACTTGGAGGATCATCCCACTTAGTAAGTGGTGGGGTACCCCCCATTTACAAGCCGTGAAAAGGCCATTTGGAAGGGGTCCCACAGCCTTACTTAGCGGACTTATTTACCATCATTATCAACCACCTATACAAGTCATGGGATGATCCTCCAGGTAAGCGGAAATTCTAAGGACCTTTGAACATCCGTGAGCCGTTGAAAGGTGAGAAATACGGCGCGTGCAAAGATATACTGAAGCACCCAAAAATTTCAAAGTTCCCCGGTTGTTTTGTTCCAATTTGAACAACTGATTTTCTACCAGCAATGTTTGTTTGATCTTGAATAACCTTGCAGAAAACATCACAAACTCTACAAAAGTTTTTGGAGACTGTGTTTTTGTTTCATTTTGGGTTTACAGCATCGCACTATTCAATCATATATTCCTTGTCACCTTTGGTGTCCCGAAAAAATGTCGACTTTTAATTCGCTTTCAATAAACTCTGGCAGAAGACGAACGTCGAGTCCCCAAGATGGCGTGGCTCGCACCCGGCCGGCCAATGTTCAAAAATTTGCGGAAAAAAACGCGTATGAAGCTTGATTGAAGAACCAGTGACTGGCCATATTGCAATATCTTCAATTTTTCATACTTGACCCATATCTATTTATATTTATATCTATATTTATATTTATATTTATAACTCTTAAATCAAAATGTATAATGATATATATACATATATTTTATATTTATCAAATTATTTATTTTTGATTTTTAGTAATATACAGAGTTACGTGGGATGTTCCGGGAATGCTAAACTGATGTTATTGAGGGGATGAACAGCACCCCTTCACACAATTGAGAGGAAGGACAGCTCAACATATTTTTCCGAACAAACGAACTTCCAGGTGTGAAAAATGGTCGTTTTTGAACATGACAACGCGAAACCTGTTGCTGCCTCAAAACTCATATGTTTTAACAACAAAAATATGTTGAAACAGTTCGAGTTCCCACGTGAGGCAACGGCTGCGGAGATGTTATTATTGAATTCCCTCACAATCCCAAAACTCCATGGCACTATTGAGACTATTGAGAGGAAAATCCCAATTTCATAAAGCTTGGTAGCTGAGGAAGGGAAATGGGACCCCTTATTTCAAAGAAATCTAGGTTGGTGAAATATTAAAATTCGGCCAGAATGATACCATTAATGGCGCTATTAAAACGTAATGCCTTCTCAATCTCAAAATTTAATGGCACTATTAATTTCATACTTCCTAAAAGTGTGTCATGTTTTTGCATTGGTAAGGGTGTGGCGTACGTCCCAAAAGTCATTCCAAAAGGTTTTTGGCAACAAAAAGAGAAGGCAGATTCACAAAACACATAAAACCAACAAAACATCTTGGGGGTTTGCCATTCAAGATGATATTCAAGCCTGCTTCATTAGACGTTCTAATTTTCAGGAGAGGAACACCATTTTTGACCTTCACTAGGAATCCAGTGTTTTCACCAAGGTTTAGGCAGGGCCTAAATTCTGACAATATATAGGTCGAATCTTTGACAGAAGTTGTTTATTGTGTTTTCAACTGTGCGGGCCCCGACATGTTGACATCCCAAGTTTTTTGGACGGATCCATGGGACTGATATATTCACCTACTAATTTATTATAAAGATTCACCCATTCATGGATCGGTATATATTCCCGTCCCAACGGATCCGTCATGGGTTTGGAGATTATGCCGGAGATCTTACAGATAAACCCCATATTTTGTGGCTAAGATTGATGTGACATTTTCAATTTTTGCAAAACCGCAGACCTAAAACCATGATCCATAATGGTTTGGGATGCGTGAATTTTCGCTGCAAAATGGGATTTGAATGCCATTGCCTACTTAAGGCATCTTGACAAATTGGCCATGATCATATCAGAGAAGGGGTCATCACTACAGATGGATCTTGATTCCGTTTGGGTGGGAGAATTTGGAGAAAAGCTCAAGGAAAACACACCCAATTGCGTTGACTTTAGACTTTGGTATTGTTTTGTTGTTGCTGAATCTTCGTTGATTGGCGGTTGGGTGGAATAGTCAAGTCAAAAAGGAGTCATTGAAGGAAATCATGACTTGCGCAAAAGAACCTGTCAGTCATTTGTACCAATTCATCTGCAGCTTTTTAGTGTGTCACTCTGCAAAGATGAAACTCATGCGTAGGGTTATTTGTTGTAGTTTTATTTTCATGTTCGAAATTCCAGTATCCATCGAATCCCTTCCCTCCATCGGTGTTTCAGATCGATGTTTGAAGTACCAGTATACAATCTGAGTCAGATCCAATAGGAACGAAAACAAATCATGTAATGCATTGCAAGGATTCAACCATTTATGAATGTTAGAAAGAGAGAGAAAACAAAAAAAACTCAACCCTTACAGTTGAACAAAGAGCTAATCATATTTTCAATCTGAAGAGAATATCTTCCGAGACCCAGGGGTCTCAGGACCCCTTTTTTTTGAATATATAAACCACTCCTACTCGCCAGTTGTCAGCCCGCTACCGGTTGGTTCTGAAATAAATTCGAAGATGTATCTCGAGTCGAGGAAGGAATACTTCCTACACTTTAAGATCAAAAAAACACTGAATTTTTGTTTGGGTATATAAAATAACAAAGCTAGGAGTCTCATAGCTATTACTACTGTTGATGGAAGAAATCCTGCACCACCTGAGATGTATAAAACCTGTAGTAAATAATGGTAGTTTGTCCATATCAACTGGTGCAGGATTTCCTCCATCGACAGTACCACTTTAAGAGACTCAACATTTAAACAAAAATTCAAGTTACACCGCTCGCCATGGAGTGCTGTGGTGATGGATTTCTGGAATTTTGTAATGGACGCAGAGTCAAGGTGTGCGCCCTGATGTTCGCTGTGTGCTTTGTTTGTGCCTTTTTTTAGTGAAGAGTGTAGAGGACTGGGGGAAAAACAGGGTTTCTGTATGTTCAAGCTGAAGTTGCAGATGATGTTTTGAAAAAGAACATATTTGTACTACACATATGATGCTACCTTAAAAATTGGGACTGTCTAGGTATACAGCATTATATTTCTTTCTACAGATCAATACTTTTTTGAATTACTAGAACATGGAACATCATTCGAGGCGTTAACGAAACAATTCGGTTTGAGTGTCAAAGTGTTTGATGTATTGATCGGCAAAATTATGTAGCAGCTATAGCGAGTACCTGGACTATAGGTGGTGGTTTTATTTTTGTTTTGTGTTTTATATCCTACTTGTGGAAATGATCCGTGATCCGACTATTGTTTTTTAATAGGGATCTAAGGGTGCCCCCCCAATGCCAACCCCCCCAAGAAACAAGGCCTTATTGAGGGGTAATTAGCCATCATTGTCCCTTAATAATCTTTTGTGTCCCACAATAGTAGATTGAAACCACCAACTAGTGTTTAAATCCCTTGATGTCAGGGATGGGCCTTGTAAACAAGTTTTTTTTTTCGAAAGAAACAAATGCCATGTCGTGTGTTTGCGGCTGTGAAAGCAATTCCCCTAAAAGAAATATGACCTAGAATATATGCCTATATATGATTATATATATACATGCATTTTTTTATATGAAACCAAGAAATGTCTTTGAGGTAATTTGTTTCTTGATTCCGTTAATGACTACAAACGATGTGATCCAACTGTGTTAGTTCACGTTGGGTTTCTGTCTAGATCCAAGATGATTTTTTCCCCCACTTGGAGGATCATCCCAATTAGTAAGGTGGTTAGAAATCACCCCATTTATAAGCCATATGGTTACAATGGTTGTGAGTCCCCACAATGGTCGATCCTTAGGGGACGAGCCCACGAACAGAAAATGGTTATCGACTTAGAAGTCGATGATCCTCCCAGCAGGTTGAGACTGAAGAGTCCTTAGAGGCTGTGCGAGCGCAGGAGATTTTTGTTTGTTTTCCCACAAAGTTTTGGGATGGGGTGAGATAACAATGCTGAATGGAAAGCTGAAGTGTTGCGTGTGTGCTTGGAAGGAATCTTTTTTGTACATGGTTTCACTCAATTAGTTTTTTATTTTCATCCAGAAAACCTTGGGGAAGAAAAAATCCGTTTTGACTAACCACCATATAGGCATGATATGAATATGTTCTAAAAGTGACAAACAGCAAACCGAAACCCTAGACTTGTTTCGGTTGCACCCCTCTTGGTGGTAGGACCTTCCACTTTGGCAATACGATGCCATGCTTGAAATGCGAGCACAAATCGAGTCCTTTCCTCAGTTCTGATGGTGTTGACTTGGCATGAACATCTACCCCGTGATGTTGGGGGCCGAGGAGAAGAACCCCAGAATCCTCAAAAACCCAGGGTAGACATTGACATATTCCCCAAAACTGATTCTGAGAATTAGATTAAGATCAGGTGCACTTGGCCAATAGGATGCACCAGTTACACTCCCTAAAACTATAATATCCCCTACCAAGGCACTCTTGAAGATGATTTTCCTTTTCCCAAGGTGGGATATGTTAGGTTCAGGGAGTGTAATAAAACATGGACATTATTTATTTTTATTATTATTGTTATTATCGTGTATCTCTTACTGGCTTTTTGTTTTCCCAAAACTGGCACCCATTTTTAAGATGTATCCACATGCCATCATCTACAACTTCCGCTCATGTGTTTTATTATGGATGATGCCACATGAAGAAATTGTTCACCACCAATCCCAGTCCATACAGAGCACGCTTTATGATATGTGCACTGCATTCACACATGTTTGTCGGCACACAGGGGTTGACCCCAACTGTATACATGCGGTTAGGGATCCGCCCACCTTGCACGTGAGGCCAAGGCCAGTGGAAGACAAAGACCTTCTGCGTTTCTTGGTGGCCCGAAAATGGAATGTGAGTGCAGCTGTTGAACAATTTCAGGCCATGGGAACAGAGGGGTGGATTCTTTTCACAACTTTGGGATGGTCATACCTGTTGATGGAGGAAATCTGGCGTTCACCAGTTGAGGT
The DNA here is from genome assembly GCA_000507305.1 of Breviolum minutum Mf 1.05b.01. NCBI lineage: Eukaryota > Dinophyceae > Suessiales > Symbiodiniaceae > Breviolum > Breviolum minutum. Next base: position 25,233 of record DF242143.1, on the reverse strand, counting down.
TTGGTAGTTGGTATCCCATCATTTACGTGGTTTGGGACAGATCCCAGGTGGTTGTTTGGGATTTCTTCCATCAACAGTATCATATCATATGTGTCATGTCTGCTTGTGTAAAAAAATGACATTGTCATAAGGAATCTCCAACACGAAAAGGATGATCGGACAATCATTTGGCTTTTGTGTTAGCTCTCCGGGAAATTAACATATCCCTCTGATAAGGCATATTTGAAGATGATTTTCCTTTTCCCCAGGTGGGATATGTTAGTTTTCTGGAGGGTAGCTCTCCCTTTGTCCAAACTACAGTTGCACTTACACAGATACATAGAAGTCAACATCTACCAAATTGAGTTGATTGAGTTGATGGTCCATTTCCGATTGTGGTCTGGAAGATGGCTGTCGTTTCATCGTTTGTTGGTTGTTTTGTTGGTTCTTGTTGTTCTTGTTTGTGCTTGTTCATGCTCTTATAAACGTCACTTATAAGGATCCCTATAAACCAACCAGGCTTCAATGGAAAGTAAGGTTTGTATTTTTTCGTGGCTCACCTTGTTCAAACAATCCATCCACCAATCCACCAGGCCATGCAGAAGTGGCGTCAACAGAACAACGTGGAGCGCTATCGGCGCAATGCTCCTGGACCTATTGGTCCTGATGCGGCCGCCGATGCTGCGCAGGTTGGGTCACTGATCTGCTGGTGGTGGGGGGGTGTTCAAGGGGAGGGGGTAACTGGGAAACCCTAGGGATTCCTAGGGAAGATTGGGGAACCTTAGGGAACATTATGGAAGATTAGGGAAATCACCACCCCCCCCTTAAGAATCCTATCATTTTTTAGTAAGGGAAATTTGTCACCCCAAAAACAATCCATGAGAGATTTCAGGTGCATCAGGAATTTTTAGAGTGAAGATTCGCCAGAGATGTATCTGTATATATGTGTTTCTTGTTTGCAGGACATGTTTTTTTTGTTGGGGGTGGATGTTGTTTTTTTGTTTTTAAGTGGTTGGGGAGTTGATTTATAGATATGATTGAAGAAAGTATTTGGCTTGTCTCCCTTGCCAGTCATCACTCTTCGCGAAAAGATGATCCAAGGCATTCACCTTTCCTTGTGAAATATCGATGGAACATCGATCATGTTGTATGCATATTTTTTGCGCCATTCATAACGACCAAACCGCTGGTTGGTCACCCCAAACGGTAGTGAAAAGTAAGGGAATCCGATCCCGGACATGGGCTTAACTTCAGGTTCAGGATGCCCCGGATATTTTTGAGTTCTGCCTTGGGCCTGTAAAGAGTCCCCGGGCCTGGTTTTTTTTTTGTGGACTCTGACTTCCGGAAGGGGGCCAGGGTTCAACATATACTTAGAACATCTTAGAACTAACATGTCACAGATATCTTTTCCGGGCCATATGATTCATATGATACCTTTCAAGTGGTAATTTCTGTTCGGGTTTTCACAGATCTTTGCTGCGATCTGGGCAAGTAATCTACGAAAAAAACTTGATGGATTTCTCCAGGGACCTTCCCCAATAGTGAGACCCCTTTTCCCATAAGCTTACCCCACGGCCCAGGTTTCCCCGGGAATCCCTGCTACCTGATACTGACAGCTTACCTATGAAAGCAAGAGGGTTGGCCAGACTTGAAGACTGCTGCATTTTAGGGTGCAGTTCATGTAGTGTTGGTTTCTTAGATACAAAAATCCAAGGTTTATAAACATGGTTACAGAAACTTCAGCTCTTGTTTTCTAGGTGGGATATTTACTGACCAGGTTTAATTTAGGAGTTATATTTGCCTATATCTATCCACATTATAACAACATGTCTTTTCTTCAGTCTGTCATACGTTGTTATTTCTTGAGATCTTTGGAACCTATTTGAGCAATGAACAATGGGCCCCTGGTTGTTTGCGGTCTTTAAGGGATTATACAATCCGCAGTTATGTAGGGATTATAATAAACCGTTCCAAGGACCCCTATTAAACAAACAATATTCCCGAAATTTCATGGACATGGCTCATTTTGTTTGGTTTGATCCCATGTTTTGTTATACCTACCATCTACCCAATGGTTAGTAAGTGTTGGATAGGATATCCTTGGATCTGCCCCCCACCCAAGGATGCCATTGGCAAATGAAGGTTTATATATCAGGATTCCCAAACCTCCGTTTTTCTGGGAAGAACCATCTAAAAACACCTGTGAAGAACTTCTCCCTGAACGAAAAAAAAGACCCCTCCATTTCTTCGGATGCAAATTGAGTCGTCAGGATCCACGATTGAGTCGTCAGGGGGTGGAGGTCTTTCCACAACTCAGGCGATGATGGACGCTATAGAGCTCAAATGATGGGAAATTGTTGGATGTTGACCTTCCATTTGGCCATGATTTTGGCATAAAAACGAGAAGGGAAATTTGAGAAACAGCCAATTTTCATACATCGAGTTTAGGCTATAGAACCTAGGACCTGGAGCTTGGTAACAGGTCCGAAATTATGGACATGTTGGAATGATGGTAAAGATGCCAAAAGTCATCCCAAGGATCCCGGTTTGTAACAAGACGATGGATCTGGGTCGCGCCTTTCGTCGAGTGAATATTTTAGCGAAATAAGATTGTTAAACACACTAAAGGTTCACATGGCATGGAAACTTCAGTTCATTTTGGGGCAATCCAAAATTGAAACTTTGATGATTAGCCTTCCTAGAACTAAGATGACAATGGAAAAAACCAAGCATGAATGAAGATGTATCTTCTATTGAAACAAATATGTGATTTTTCAGCTAGCCATCTTAGTTTTCGGTGAGGGTCATCTTGGGGCAATCCAAAATAAGAAGATACCGTTGATGGAAGAAATCCTGCACCACCTGGGATGCGTAAAACCGTAAAACCTTCGTAAATAAAGGGATAAACTACATGCCAACTGGTTAACCGACCATAACAGTAGTTTTGGTATTCTCACCTTGATCTCCTCTCGAAGGCTAGTGGAGCAGATTCCGAACGAAGGTATGCATATCTTCTTTGGTCAGACATTGGCATTTGGCTTTGACAAGCATCTTGGATTTTAGGCAAACTACAGCGACTAAACCGCCGGTTGGTCAGCTTAAATGGTGGTGATTTAGTAAGGGAATCGGCCCCCAAATCCCCCTTAATTCAGCTTTAGGAATTATATAGCAATTTGCCAATTTGAATCTTGGGTTTTATACGGGATTTAGATGGATTTAGCGTGGTGGGTTACGTCGTACTTGGAGAATCATCCCAGTTTAGGGAGTAGCCATTTTCATGGCCATTCGGAAGTGGAAGAATCCCAGGGGTTTTGGGGACTTACGATCACCATAGTTACTTGGGAACTACTTTCTAACTGGGATGATCCTCCAAGTTGGGTGGTGATTTTTATTTGTAGTGAGAGGTGTTGATGCCGGTTTTCATGGGAAAAAAACACCTACTAGTCAACACACTTGCGATTTTTTGCGTCATTTTACTCCCATAGAAACGGTTGGATCCACAAACATGGATTTCTATGCTTGCGTGTTCGGGGAGATTGCCTCCGTTATCACTGCCCATGTTTTGTTGAAGGTCTTAAAAGACTCCCAGCTTCCGCAGAAAAATGCTTCCTCCAATGTTGAATTATCATAGGTCACCTGGTCCAGTGTATCTGTGAAAAATCGGGTTCAGAAGATCTCCTTAGCCTCAGCTACTTGGATGTCCTGTTGGAAGTGGATGGATCAAAGGTTATCATCAGTGGGTAGTTTCAACCCAAATATATCCCATTTTTAAGTGTATATATATATACATATAGGTTTATAACCCAGTTACTAACCATTGATCCTAAATTCCTGGGGCATCCTGGTAGGTGGTGGCTTGAAAGATGTTTACTTATCATTTACCTAAGACTTGGGGAATTGATCCAATTAGACAAGCATACATTTTTGAATCTGGGTAGTTCAACCAGCACGGTCACTTTCCAAGCACATCTTATAGCTTGTAACATCTCGAAATCCATCTTTTTGGGATGGGAAAAACTTGGGGTGTTTTTTTCAAATGCCGGGTGGCCCCAAAAAGCCAGTGATTAGCAGTACGGGGGCCCAAAAAAACTGTGTTTTGGCTTACTTGGGGTGATAACCAACCCTCAAGTCACCGCATCTTTTTTACGGCCATTTATAGGGGCCCCCCGAACTCCCTCCAGTGTAATCTTTCAATCAACTGAGGCAAGGTCATCCCATCCAAATTCAGAATGGTGGATTGGCAGGTCACGACTTGGGGGGGAGAGACATGACATAAGAATTGAGTATCCCATGACGCATCCACGACCAACCGTATATTTGTATATACCTTTCGTGAAAACCATGAAAATCAAGCAAATGGAGGTAAATATACCATACATGGATCCTATGAGTATGTGAAGTTTGGGCTGAGTTTTTGTTTTTTGAATAAAGATATGTGGAAAATTAATTGATAGAACATTTCGTGTCAAACCAACGCGACGCCTTCCAGACTCGAATTGATCCTAGGGCATAAAACTTGCATTTTTTCTGCACTCCTTAGAGTGCAACCATGACTCGAGTAATTATGCTTATTTTACAATGCGTTAAACCAATGTAGCTGGCTGGAAATGGATCACTTGAAGATGTATCTGTTTCCGGCAAATCATACGGGAATCCGTTTGCTTACTAAGGTGCCTGTTATGTAATTAAAAAAGTGGGCGTTGCCGCATGAGGAAGAATGGGATCAAGAGACGGATCTGTTTTAACTTCCTAGTTGTGGATGTTTTTTTTTCCCATTGTCTCTTTCAACCAAAGTCTTTGTGACATCTCTGTTTTTTTGGGGGGCGGCTTCTCGCTCAAAGTTATTGTTTCAGTTTCACGTGTGTTTTTTGGGGCAACTTACACATCTCAACAAATAAATCATCAACAAAACCCCTGAAAATCGATGGCTGGAACCTAAAAACTGACCCAACGTTCCAGCCCTTCATTTTCTAGGGTGTACGGGACCGTACCTTATCCTACCATCATGACGTGTCTTACAACTAATCCTTCAGATTTGTCACAACATCTCACCTAAGGAACCCAAACGACCCCAAAAAATGGATGTTTCAGGTTGTGAAGGGTGTCAAGTAGTATATAATCATACAATTGACAGGAAAAATACTGCTTATGTACCAAGTATAGTCCTTGCCTTGTAGGAGGCCCCATAGAATCCCTATCACCAGGCTCACTAGGTTCCCAGAATACTCCATTGAAACTGAGATGCATACACTCTGACTACATAGCCCATAGGATCAAAGTTTACCTACATTTACTATAAAAATCCACTATTCATGTACCCTAGACATCCAAACACTTCCTGAGAAGGTATTTGGACCCCTGAAATATGCCTTAAACACCTTCTGAACAGGTATTTGGATGTCTAGGGGTAGGTAGATGTACCGTTCCTCCCATTCATGGATCCCAAAAAAAATCCGGTGATGGATCTGGTCCGGTGATGTTTTTTTTGTTGAAGAAATGATGGTGTTTTTTTTCCGGAAAATTGTTGCCTGGAAAATTGGTGCCCTAAGAATCATTGGAGCCTCCAGAAAAGAGGGGTTTGACCCTGTTTTCCGGCAGGGTTCTGGGATCTCCAAACCACCAGTGACTTGAGATCTCATGATTCTTAGGGTGGAAATGATGTTCCCATGATCCCCACTGTGATTTTCGACCCAACCCCACAGTTGGCACCTGAAAAATTCCACCCCCTGGAGGTTGGAGGTTTCCTGAACTTTTGAGAATGGCACCTTTGTCGTGGGAGAGTTCGAACAAAAATGTCGGAGGTTTCCTTGTGTTTTTAAACCGGGGGATGATGAATCTAAGGGTTTATCAAGATCTATGCCGGTTTTAAGGGGTGTGTTAATATCCATGTTGAATTACATTACATATTAAATTCTATAGTATATCATGATATATATATATATTTGTAAGATATGTAACGTTTCCCTGTGTTTTTCAGGGGATGAACCTCATTAACCCAATACTAGTGTTTTTTTTTATATACCAATTACAATAATTAACGATTCCATATCTCCGGGGTAGGATGAGATTTATTCCCAGTTTTTTGTTGATCAACCTTGGCAACAAGTCCTGATGACAACGATCACTTCCTTGAGAAGTCAAGAAGTACCCTCCAGGGAACGATCACATATCCCACCTTGGGAAAAGGAAAATCATCTTCAAAATGCCATTTTTGAGGGGGATATGTTAGTTCCCTGGAGGGTAATCATGGTCAGAATCTCTATCATTGTCATCGTTTTGGGTGACGGACTTCCCCCCTTTTCCGAGTTCCAAGCTTCAATTTTGCCCACGAGTTGCATCCTGGGAAAGGGGGAGAACTCGAGTCATAGCCAGGTGATCCTTGCGTATATGATGATGTTTTGTCTAATTATAAGGGGCAGTTGTTGTTCGAAGCTTTAAGCCAATAAGATAATCTACCATGATCAGGCAACCATAAAGATGTTGATAGAAGGACTTCTAACTGGTGGTTTCAATGTTTTTTATGTTCACCCCTGCTTGGGGATGATTTCCAATTTGACGAGCATATTTTTCAAATGGGTAGGTTCAACCACCAACTAGATATACGATGACAACTGATCCTCTCAAACAATACTACCGCTCAACAAATCTTGGAGAACACCTGGCAATTCTGCTGGTGACCGTTTTTGGATGGTGAGTTCAAGTGACCCGAACTCAAAGGTTGTTGGTGACCTCCAACGATCAGGGATAAAAAGGTCACGGATTGAATCACCTGTCAGATCAATTTCCATGACTGGTAGTTTGCTTCTATTTTGTTGATTGTTTTTGTCGAAACTGAAGAAGGAGCGTTTGATTCCAATGATGGAATTTAGGAAACACGTGGCAGCATCACCCCCGTTTTTCAAGAAAGAAAAAACCCTCCAGAAGGTAGCAACCGCCATGATTGCAACTTCGGAACGCGGGGAAGTTGTTCAATTTGTGAGCCCTGATCTGAATAATGAAAACACTAGGTGTTGCTTACAAGGTGGGCCCCTACCAGTTATAAATGGAGTTATTTTGCCCAAACGGCCGAAAATAAATGGGTCACTGTCGTGTCACTTCATTTATAACGATCTGCTCTGGGGCCCACCTTGTAGGTTATACCAAAAACTTCTATTGCCCATTTACTCCCCAACTGTGTGTAGCAGCTTGCCCCTGAAAGCCATGACGGTTGGAGGTGTCTTATTCCTTTCCAAAAGTGGGCTATGAAATTGAGGAGATTTACCATCATTGACCAAAAAAAACAAGCATTACAAGGCAAATCCCTCAAATTTACCCATAGCATCCATGTATGGTATATGTACCTACATTTACCCATAAAAACCAACCATTCATGTAGGTAAATATACCATTGTTCCATGGATCCTACTCCATGGGTTTGAAAAACCCGCAAACCAAAAAAATTGGCTATCCCTGGAGGTCACCCTGTCCAATCAGTCAGGGCATGGTATGTTTAACCACCAACCCATGTTCACAACTTGTTGTGTGTTTTTTTTTGTTGACAAAATATCCGAGGTTGGAGATCAAAAACAAGTCCTATCACATTTGATTCGATTTCAGGAGTTGCAGGTCGGGTCCGGGAAGTACAAGCTAGAAGGGTAGAGTTGTAAGTTGTTTGTTTGTGAAGTTGGGGATCTTTTGGGACGGGTGGATTTTTTGGTGGCAAAGATTTTGTGCATTTTTCGTTGAGCTTCTTCTTTGTCCAAAGTTGGATGGTTTTTAGATTGAACAAGTTTGATGGTTGTGGTGGTCATATATTAAAAAGTTTGGCCAAATGATTGAGGGGATCATAATGTAGACTGAAGCAAATCTGCCTGGATGCCTGTATCAAGGTTGCAAAAGGTCGATGTGGGGGATTTGTTGAGCTAGCACTCACTGGTGGCACCGCTGGGTAACTGGGTACCGTGGTGGTTTCAAATAGAAACAGTCAAGCAGTTGCGAAAATACGATTTTAAGTTAGTATTATGCTTATAAATGATACAATATTAGTTATAAATCATGTTTATTCAATCTCTTCAACCTGTGGTTTCTTAGGGACGTGTATATTCCTCTCAGCTAGGAGGAGGAACATATTTTTGGGTATTTCAAATACCTACCTGTGATCATGGCTAGTGAACCTACCTCCCCCTAACGTACCCCCCTCAGAAATAAGGGTTTAATAATCTGGTCAAATCATAGCGACCTCACACGACCTGGGCCCCCCAAAAAAGCTAGCTGCTTGAAAGCGAAATGGGACCCCTTATTTCATGGAAATCTAGGTTGGTTAAATATTAAAATATTTTTTTTTGCCCGAATAATGCCTGGTTTATTAAAACACTGGTTAATAATCCCTTAATAAGGCCAGCTATGTTTTTTTTTGGGCGAAAACGTGGAAATTGGAGACGTGGGCGCCTTAACCAGAAACACCAGGCTGCTCGTATGGAGGAATCTTCCCGACGCTTTGGGCGGCCCATTACCAAGCAGGTCCGGAAACGGTGGAACCCCCCGTGATTTTTTTTTCGCAAAGAGATGGTGGAGGAATGTTGCTGGATTACTTGGGTAAACCCCCCCACCCTGCTTGGATGTCCCAGGAAGTTAGTAAATGGTTAGTAAATGGATGATAACCTACTTATAAATGGTGTATATTGGGGTTATAACCCATTTACTAACAATTTACTAACTTCCTGGGACATCCAAGTGTACCAGAGGAGTTCGTGAAGGTTATCCGGGTGGACCATGGTGGGCCCAATGAATTCCGGAAACAAAGGTTGATAATATTTGTTGATGGTTTTATAAGAAGGTAGGTAGTTTAAAGTATTTTACCCACAGGATCCATGTATAGTATATTTACCTACAGTTGGTTGAGTTTGTATGGTAAATGTGGACAAATATACCAGACATGGATCCACTACGGGCTATAGTTGATCCCTACATAAATTTGTTTTAAATACGTCCTAAGGGACGCTGGAGACCAACATGATGGTTTTGGATATGTGAAGCCATCCATCAGTCATCCGGTGGAAAAACTGCCATAAGCATCCACTGTTTGTCTTTAGATCAAACCCTGAGGCCTGAGGCGTTTGTTGGCGCCATCCTGGGATGATATATCAAACGCACTTCAAAAAATACGGTTGCAAACACTTAAGACGCAACACAACACATCCATTGAATAGCTTAGAAAGATGTAATGTTTGGTAAGCCTTGTCATTTTCTACTGGGTGGTTTCAATCGTTTCTCATCACTTGTCTACGTTGACCCATGAACATTGGATAAATTTCCTTAGTTGACTCGGAACATGTTTTGGTTTTCGGTGCTTCAACCACCACATCGAAAACCATATCCTGATATCTTTAACATTTCTCCACCTGAAATGTCATCTTCTCATCCTCCGGCTGCAGATGGAAGTGAACTATTTACCTTCAGGTCAAAATAGATGGCACAGGTATCAAAAGGTAGATTAGTAACGGGTCCTTCTAAACGAAATATGTAGGGGACTGTGCCATCTATATAGTCGTTGACAAAAACTGTAGCTGATTTGTTGTTTCTCGAAAAAATTGCCGGGTTATATACTTCTTGCGTTTTCCAGCATTTTTTTGGTTGACCACCCCCCCCTTCACACCAAGAAAACTCCCCCAGGTAAACTGTTTGGGTTCCAAAAGTTACACCCCTTAAAACTAACATGTCCCAAAAAAATTGACTATTTTAGTAGGGAATACAGTTTCCAACCATTGATTTTCAGGGGACATGTTAGTTTTCAGGGGAGTACATCAAAATCCAATTCCGCGAGGTGGTCATCACCAATGCGGGTGGTATGCCCTTAAAGCCTCATCCTCAAGCTGTATCTGCTTTCAAGGATTTCCTCTTCGTCAGCTCCCGTCGCTTCCCGGAACAAACCTGGACCTTCCAAAGGGTGCCAAATGGTTCCTAAAGGATGTCAATTTACCATCCCCTTAGGGTTTAATTGGCACCCTTTGGAAGGTGCTGGAAGATAAATGTTCACCGAAAAAAGGGGATGGCAGCAAAGGTAAGATCTGAAAGGAATACCCGAAACCTGAAACCAAAAAAAAGCCCCTGAAAATAGACCCCTTGGAAAAGGAGAATTCCTTTTGGAAACCACCATTGCTAGGGGCTATGTTAGTTTTAAGGAGTGTATTGTTGGGAGAAAGCGCAACCTCCAGCCGTGTTAGGTCACGGAAATGATCCAAACCCCATTTCTAAGGTCTGCTGCATGGTGACATGTTTCCAACTTTTTTGGGTGGAAAATGCAAGATTTCAGGTTTCCATTGTTCACCCGCTGCTTGCCTCGAGGTTTTTATCCCGAGTCCCTTCAAGTGGTCTTTGTCGTCAATGCACCTATGGTTTTCGTGGCGTTTCTTGGAATTTTCGGGCTCCAACTTGGTGAAAATTTCTGGGAGGTCATTAGGTCAATGGAAACACCACCAGCAGTGTGATCTATCATCTCAAGTAATCAGACTTTCGAAAACACAATTCATTGTTTTGATTGTTTGTAAAGGTGTCACTACCATTATCATTGAATCAGACTGCATACAGCTCTCATTCTTCTTGATCCTCATCGAAAAATGAATCTTTTTTTGGGTATATGCCACCCCTGAAAAAACCCTTCAATTATTTTGTTGGCGCTGAAGCATTGCAGGTTATTTCGATTGATTAAGACATGGCTGGACCCTGTGACAGCGGCAAAGATCCAAGTCATTGGAGCCTTGGTACTATATCGTTGATGGAAGGAATCTGACGTTCACCAGTTGAGGGAAAGGTAGGAAAAATCCATAAAAAATCCCATTACACCTACGGATTTTATACATCGCAGGTGGTTGGCCTTGGGATTTCTGAACCATCAACAGTATTATTTTGAGACTATGAACATCTATGAACCGAAAAAAAAGAACGTGGAGTCCCAGACTGGGCTTTTTAGAAACCCTTGGGGAAGACAGATTCGTTGTTGAAAAATATCATGTTGGGAGGGTTTTAACTGTTTTATATAACCCTTAAACATGGAGACCCAGAATTGTTTGTTGTTTTTTTTGAAAGTGGTTCTCATGATTTCATTGATTTTTTGGGAAGACTGATGTTTTTGAGGGGCCCGAAAAAGTATAGAAATCCCTCTCTCCCAACACTTCATATAAGTTGAATCTGGTCCTGAGATGATACTCCAATTTGGCATCGCAACCACATTACATTGAGGAACCTTGACATATGCCGTGGGGGAGTTCCCACAAGAAACCCACCATTTGCCGATGAAATTCGAGTAATCCAATATGTTTTTAGGGGGGTTGTTTTGCTTCCAAAACAACGGTGGCAAGACCTTTCCTTTTCGAGATAATGGAAACCAATGAGGACTCCAAGTTATGAGAAGATACTATCTATCCATATCTATCCGGAAAATTGTTTCATTATCCTGGGTTTCAACATTTCAAACTAGGTTGAAACTGAGTTCAAACTGTGTTTTTGAATGTTCACCCCCAGATATTTGGATGTCCCAATTGAGAAACTATATAAAAATGGTCTTTCACTGTTTGACTTGACATCACCGCTGGCACCATCAACGAGATTCTGGCTGTAAAAAATTGGAGCAAACCCATCCTCCCCCCAAAGAATGTTCATTGTACTTGTTTCCTCTGATTAATGGCCATTAGGTTGGCCTACTAGAATATGCCACATTGATTTTGCACATAGACCTAAGCATTTCCGAAGTCTTGAGTATGGGAAAGGTGCATTACTTGCAACCAGACAAATCATGTGCTATATGGGCAAGCTTTCTTTAAACACATTTTTTTGAGTTGATGGTCACTTGCTCCTGCTTCTAGATGTATTTCCAAGTCCATTTGTGTTTTCTTGTTGTTATTGATCTCAAGGGAAATATCCAGAGGCATGTGGAATCTCCAATCGAAATTCGCGTCAAATAGCAAAGAATCCACCTGATAACACTTGAAAGGCTGTGCCGTTGCGGTTGGTTTTTGTTGTGCCCAGTGTGTTGCCCTTCCAAATTTACCAAAGCAATACTTTTTTGCACTTCGTTGATGTTTTTGTTTGCTTGTTTGATTCTGGGATAGGTATATATCATATATCCCATTCTTGTTGTTTTTGTTGTATAGGCTGCACGCATCAATCAAGCAAACACTAGAATAATCAACAGCACAAAAGAAGCAATCCAAAAACATCCAAAAAACAAACACTCTGAAACTTAAGCAAAAACTAGAATAGAAAACAATCCAAAAACAAACACTCCGAAACTTGAGAGACCCTTTCCACCACAGATTGAGTTTTATCAGATTTACCAAACTTTCCACCAAGGAAGCAACTTCCAGTCTAAACTGCTTGAACATATTGATGCACCTCGGTACCGAACATGTAAGGGTTCACTTTGAGGCCTCATTAAGGGAAACCAATGGTTGATAAGCCGTGATTCATAAGGGACCCCGGCTATTTCTGGTGGGGGGTACGTTAGGGTAGGTTGACCAGCCATGAATGTTGTGTTGCCCAAAAAGGTGGGGGGTAGATGTGAGAAATGAAAGAAGAGCCCCTTGGTTGGTTGGGATATTTAGGGGATTATTCACTACCCATTTATATAGGGATTATTTCTTAATCCATGATAAGGGTCCCGTCATTAAACAACCAGGATTCAATGGAAAATAAGGCCGGGTTCTTTTCGTGGCTCATGTGTTTTTGTTACTAAAACTATGAACCCCCTACCAACAAGGCTGTGAGGCTACTAGAGGCTGAGCCCGTGGAGAATCAGGTGTGATCTTAGAGGGCTGGGATATTTAGTCAAATTAAATTTCTTTGACTCATAATCTGACTATAGGTTGGGATCATCTGACCAAATTCATTTGTAGCCTGGGCGATTGTAAACTACCAACCTCAACTGGTTTGCTTGATTTCTTCCATCAACAGTATATTGGAAATTACCAAGTCTTCCAACCTATGCACTGAAATATCCACATATCAAACCTATGCACTGCAAGTTGCATGTAAGAACTGGATCCATTTTGTCCTTTTTTTTATTTGTTCATTTCATATTGCTAAAAATTTACTAGAAATGATATATCTCATGACAGATCCATGAGACTGCCTACATTTACCATAAAAATCAACCATTAATGTAGGTAAACATATCATTCCCATCAATCCGACAGGATCCTATAGGTATATACCGTTTGATGGAAGAACTCCCAAACAACCACCTGAGATGTACAAAACCCGTAGTAAATAATGGGATATTTACCATATCAACTGGTGCAGAAATTTCTGAACCATCAACAGTATATTGGAAATTACTGGTACCAAGTCCCCAAAACACTTTTGAAGATGATTTTCCTTTTTCCAAAGGTGGGATATGTATGTTAGTTTCCTGGAGGGTAATACTTTCTGTGTTTTTCAACGTTTTTGGTTCCACCCTGAAACTAGCAGTTCGCACCTGAAACGTTGGGGTTGGTTCAGATGAGTTTCCTTTTGGGGCCTTTGGGCCTATTTTCAGGGGCTTTGGCTGTTAGTTTCTGGGGGGAGTACATGGAATCTTTGCAAGAAAGTTACAACACACCCTAGAGCACACCCGTTCGGCACTCCCCCTAGCCTAGCCACCTATTGAAAGGAATCCCGGCTTAGGAAGCCCGTTGGTAAAGGTTGCTCGGGGTGTGTTCCAAACGTGTGTTGAAACAACCTTAGAAATCCAAATTCCCAGCTCCTTCCCCAAGAAAACTGGAGCCACCAAGGCGGATCAGTTACCACGAGATTACGGTGGCACGGTAGATATTGATATCTTAGGTGAGACATGGACGCGGGAGGCAAGGTGGTTAAGGTGGTGGGTGGTTTTGGTGAGGCCATGTGTTTAATGGATTTTTTGGGGGGGGGAAGCAATCTCAAAGTTTTGATGTGTTTTTGTTTTTCGGGAACTTTTGGTTGAATCCAAAGATTTCGGATGTTGATTGGGAAGTTGGATAGGATAAGTTGGATAAGATGAGTTGGGTGAGATGAGTTGAAAATTATTGTTCTTGCTCTGTAAGATCAGATATTTTTTCGTTGTGTTCCTTCATTCATGGAAGCGATCCATGGGTATTCTTCATTCCAACATCCCACCTTTTTTCACACGGCCCCTTCGGGGTGCCGATGGCGAAGACCGAAATCTGAAGGAAATTCGTTTCTACAAAGGGAGGTCCATGTGAAAGATATTGGAATCTATGTATCAGATACTGCATATCAATGGAAAAAGCAGTACCCTCCCTAAAACGAACATGGCACCTGAAAATAGACCCCTTGGAAAAGGATATTCCTATTGGAAAACCCACCATTTTTAGGTGCTAACAGTCAGTTTCAGGGAGGGTAAAGCCTTAAGGCTGCAAGGACAAATAGCATGATTCTGATTTTTTTTTGCCAACAAATCTTGCTGTTGGAACCTACTCTCGAGGGGCAGAAGCTGACATATAGCTGTATGACCTGTAACCAGGGCAAACGTATCCCTCATAAACACCCACTGCGGTATCTAGATTGAGTATCTAGGTTCCAACCTCCCGGAAATGAAGGTACTTCTGAAGGATTTTCCCTTGACCAGATTTTTTTTGCACTGCCCACGTGGCTGGCAATCTGCGGGCTGAACATCGTTTCAAACCACCACTTGGATGTCCCAGGAAATTAGGACAAAAGGTTAGGATCGGTGGGTTACAACCCTATATCATATCCTATTTACAAGTAGGTTATGACCCAGTTGCAAACCATTGATCCTAAATTCCTGCGACATCCGACATCTTCCAGCAGGAATGCGAGAGATACTTCAATGAATGTCAACGTGTCTTGCGTCCCAACGAGATGTTGGAGCAGACCTCTGATGGGGAGAATGTCGCCACAAAGGTCCGGTGACTTTGGCGGATTTTTTTCCGATGAAATGAGCAATGGAAAAAAAAACGGGTTGTTTAAGGTATATATAGGGGATTATACTACCCAGTTTTTTATAGGGATTTTATTAAACCAGTGTAAGGATCCCTGTTAACCAACCTGTATAATGAAAACTAGGATGTTTTTTTTCGTGGCTCAAATGAAAATGGATGAAAATAGGCTGGATGTTGGTGACATCTGAATCTCACAATCTTCTCCTGCATGTAGTTTGGTGAAACCAACGATTTCTATCTGAACATCTCCCAGGAAGTCTTGTCATTCTTTTTTCAAGTCTCAACGGGTTTGCACCCGTAATGTCAACGGATAGGTTTAACACCCTGATTTCCTGTTTATGCAGATAGGTGTAGCGGAGACAGATGTTCAACCCAACCGCAATACCGAAAGGAAAAATGCAGACCCACAGCATGAAGTTTGGGAAGATATTGTAATGACAGCTTTAACATGAATATATCACTTAGCCTGTCCTTGCAACTAAGAAAAACTACTTAAAACTTGCACGCTTGCGGTCACACTCCATGTTGTTTACTGTTTGGTTCATGTCTTATTTTCCAACACATCAACAACAACAACAACAACAACAACAACAACAACAACAACAACCACAACCACAACCACAACCACAACCACAACCACAACCACAACCACAACCACAACCACAACCACAACCACAACCACAACCACAACCACAACCACAACCACAACCAGCAACCACAACCACAACCAGCAACCACAACACCTGATCATCCCCAAAACATTTGGTCTCGATTTCCAAAAAAAAAACATGCTGCTGCATACCTGATAAATACACTATACTCGACATAGCAACATATTCACCACCGAAAAAAAAAAACGATGCAAAAACCGCAGGAGAAGAGCTTTCCAATGCCTAGAGCCTTGGAGTTGAGGGTTCTTAAGGGGTGGGGGGTGTTCAAGTGGAAGGGGGTAACTGGGGAACCCTAAGGATTCCTACATGTTTGATGGTTCAGAAATCCAGCAAACTCACCAGCTGAGGGAGGTTGGTAGTTGAAACCCCCAGTATTTACAAGGTTGTTTTTTCACCATCCCAGGTGGTTGTTTGGGATTTCTGACCCATCAACAGTGGGGACAGATTGGGGAACCTTAGGGAAGATTTAGGGAATCGCCACCACCCCCCTTAAGAAATTCCCCGACTAGCAAAACTCATAGTAAGTAGGATCCATAACGACGAACGGTATATTTACCGAACCATGAATGGTTGGTATTTAGGTGATAAATGATGGTCAGTGTAGGTCAGTATACCAGTCCCATGGATCCTATGGGACATCAAAATGAATTCCCATGCAATCCTACTTAAAGGATCATCCCAGAACTTGGAAGTGGTTGATAGCCATGGTGATCGTCAGTCCCCTAAGTAGGGTTGTGGGACCCCTTCCAAATGGCCTGAATGGCGTATAAAGGGTGTTTACTAACTACTTACTAACTGGGATGATCCTCCAAGTACACCCAAATAAAGATGGAGCCCTTAAAAATGATGGTTTTGAGTGTTTAAAGATGATGTTCCTTTTCAAAATGTATAATGATTTTCAGGTTTCATGTTATTTAGTTTTGTCGAGGTATACTTGGAAGATAATCCCACTCCTTGTAAGTGTTTGACATTGCGGTTGTAAACAGTTTATATACGAAATTTGAAAGCTATGTGCAAACCTTTCATATTAACAAACTTCAAACATAAACCTACTTAGTGCATTTTTCATACTTACCACACATCTTACCAAAGTGGAACGGCGGGTTCACCTGAAAATGATGGGGTGTATAGCTGGCATCCCTTGGTGGAGGCCGTTGGTTGATCCTGAATCGCCACTACATGGTTTCAACTCTTTGGAAGAACAGTTGAAGGGTGAAAGCGTAAATCTCTCTAACTAAACGGGAGAGAAATGTGTTGTGTGTATAAATTCTTCATGTGTCAACCTGTGTGTTGATAGCACTGAACTTTTTTGAAGATGAAAACATCACAGGACAAACTTATTTGAACCACACCACCCAAGCTGAAATTGGATCCTTTAAGTTGTGGCTTCAGAGGTGTAGGTTTTATGGTTGCTATTAAACACCATCCTCTTATAGGCTCTCGGTAAACTTTTTTTTGACGGTGGGTTAGTTTGGAGATGCCATTTGCCTGTGGTAAACACCCATGTGATTCCAAATATCAAATCCCCAAGCTGATTCTTGCAATCTTTATCTCAAAATGAATGGTCCAAACTTCTTGAATTTCCTGTACTTTGATTTTAGGAGGCAACTTATGTGAGTTACCCTCCCTACAACTAAAATAGCTCCTGATTCCAACCACTATTTTTTCCGGAGCTATCTTAGTTTAAGGAAGTGTACCAACCACACAATCTGGGATACATTGGGCTGGCCCCTTTCCCATCAATAGTGGCAAATGAGTCTGTTATGGTGGGGATCCCTAAACTAAAAGGTAAATCTTAATGTAGAAATACTGTCAGCTCATGCGCCTGTTTTTTTCCGCCCATTACCTTGAGTTTGGAGCCGTTGCCTCACCTTCGCCCAGGATATATGGTAGTGGTCATCCTGTTTTTTGCGTTCGTTGTGTTGAATTGTATATAGCAAATGAGTTGTTGACCCCAGGCGAGCTCAGTCTATCTTGAGATGAAGAAACTCCTACTTTATGGTGTATATCAACTTAAACTAATCTAATATAGTGATACATCTTCTTTGCATTGTTTTGAAACGATTTGCAGTAAATATAGGACCTATGAGATATCATTTTTTAGGGATCAAATCATCTTCTGGGAATGGTAATGGAACCTAAATACTATGCAGAGGAGGTGATTGAACACCCCAATCATCATTTGACAATACGACTGAATGCCTAAGGCATGAACATGATTGCATTTTCATGAGGTGTTTCAGCCCTTTGTCTTATGATTCCTTGTCATGAAAACCCGTCTTCTCGGTGCAACGTCTTCGGGTTTCGCCGCATGAAAAGGTGCATGCTAACATTACATGGCTTCCTAAAATGGGTTGGGGTAACTGGGAACTGAGTTGGGAAAAGTAGGTGTATTTAATATATTAAGGTAGATATTTACCTGGAACCTGTCTGTCCTCTATTTAGGGGTTTGGACCCTCCAAAAGAAGGCCCTTTCCAATCAAAACAAGGGTTATTCGGGTTCCAGGTATATACTATAAACATGTATTTTGTATGATTCAGTTTGTACGGTATGATAGGACTTGATATGAACTGATACTCCCTGGAAAATTAAGGAATGTCCTGAATGTGTCCCCCGATTTTCTCAATGGGAGGTTGGAAAATCTATGGAACCTAGTGAAAATAGTCCCAATTTTTAGGGGACATTTGTTACACCCCTGAAATTAACATGGAAACCAAGAATGAAGGTTTGGAAGATGATCCCCCTTTTCAAACAATCCAGGGTGTAGTTTTCGTTTTTTTGGGGGGAGGGAGTTTCGGGATAACTGGGAACCCAATTGGGTTTGTTAGGGAACCTGAAGCTTAAGGTAATGATAGAAAATGATTGGGAAGATTTATGGATGTTCCATCCACCTGTGGATAGCTCCCCTTAAAAATCCCATATCTCATAGATACGCAAGGTTTGAGAAGGAACACTCACCTCATGCTTACCCTCCCTAAAACTAACAGCCCCTGAAAGTAGGCCATCCCAAGAGGAAACTAGTATTCCAACCATCCATTTTCAGGTGCCATGTTTCAGGGAGGCGGTATATTTGTGCATTGGCTTTCAAAGACCATGATGCTGACGACTTGTCGTGTTTTTTTTGTTGACCAACCATAGTCACTTCCGAAGTCTTTAGGGATCCGGAAAAACTGACCTCGTAACGAAAGAAAACTTCAATCAAATTCAGCCTACTAAAGAAATTATGTTTTTATTTCCACCTCCATGGGATTCACCAAACAGAACATTGAACAGAGTTATTCTGTACAAAATGTGCAAATTTATACATTTCCCCACACATTCAGAAGCATGCACATGTGACATCCAGCTAAAATCTTCTACATCCGACTGAGCGAAGATCTCTGGTCCAACTTTCGCGGCGTTTTGGCCGCGGTTTCACCGCCATCCGTTTGGGGCACCAAAAGCATCGTGCCGTTGTAGGACGCACGGGGTCCCGGGTGCAAAAACGGGGGTACGATCCTTTGGATGTATAGAATCCCTTGTGAAGCCTAGACAGGTGAAAAAAATCCGACAGTTACAAAGTTGACAGGTTTTTTAAACCCGGCCTTGTGAATCCATTAGACCTTATTATAGAGGTTCTTTTGGTTGGCAAACATATATATTTTCAGGTGGTAGCTGGTGACAGGTGATGATGCCAGGATTCCCAACAAAAAATCTCCAAAAAAAGGTGCGTTTGCAAAGTTTGAAAGGAAATCTTGATATACCGGTAGAACCCAAACCCTTTGATTTTGTAGGTTCTATTTTAAGAACCTGGCTTTTAAGATAATTTAGGGGAAAACATAGGTTTTTTGTTGAACCCCTCAATTTTTCATTAATACCAACGAATGTTCCAGCTGCTGATTTTGCAGTCATTTGATATATGTCTTGGGGTCCTGCAAGGCGGGCCCCCGGATCCAGTTACAGGGGTGAAATAACCCCAATTAGGAATTTATAGGGCCGTTTCATTGTAGGGGTTATAACTAAGTTATAACTCCATTTACAACTGGTAGGGTCCCACCTTGTGCCCCCAAACCCTGATTCACTGTCAGAAAAGAACAATCATCACATGTTTTTTTGTTTCTCAGGGGGACTTTTCAAAAAACCTATATGGAATCCACTGTGTCACCCGTGTTTTTGGTGGGGTATGCCGTTTTGGTATGTCAAATATTTATATTTTGGTGACTTGTCCCCCTCAGTAACAGTCAGCATCAGGATTGTTGTATTTTTTAGGAAACCTTCATTTGCCACTGGCATCCTGGGAGCGGGGGACAACCCAATTTATACCCCGAAGTTTAAGAGTTTGCCCCTGAAAAGTTACCGAAACCCCCAATAGGAAGCCGGATCGTCTTCCAGTCCCACCATGGCTTTCAGGGGCGAGCTGTTAAACTTCATGGGGGGTGTACTACATATGGGGGCTTCCTAAAATGGCGGGTTTCCCCAACAACCATGGGTTTTCCCTACTAAAAATGATCATGACTTGGGGTGTGAAATGGGGGTACCACCATTTAAGGAAACACCCATATAAAGTTGACGTTTTTTTTGTTTTTTCTTGGTGTCTCAATTTCCGATCGAGGTCTCAACCTCGATTGTTGGACCTTTTTGTTGCTGGACTATTTAGCAGTTAGTTATAACGGAAATATTCCATGTCCATACCATGACGGATCCATGGGACGACCGGTATATTTAGATACATTAAAGGTTGAGTTTTATGGCTTTCATTTCTGTGAATATACCGTTCGTCCCATCGATCTGTCATGGGTAATCAAATAGACTTCTAGGTGGTGAGTTCTCCAAGATTTTATTATTTTGACCCCAAAACTTGGGGTTTCATGATCCATTTTGACTAATTTCAAATGAATGGAAACCAACTAGACTTGTTGTACAGTTTGAAAGGATCAATTTTCTCATAGTTTGCAGGTTTTGCAAAGAATATATCCAGAAGGATTGGCGTGGCGGGAAATGCAGTTGTTTGCCTGTCGTAGCAATGCCAAATGTGAAAGTCAGACAAAAAGAAAAACATTGTGGAAGTCTGTGGGAAGTCTCTTGATTTGTTAAGTCAGGTTTCAACAGAAGGTGCAGGCCGCGAAGCAAGAAAATGGATCTATACTACACTGAGTATGCTGTATTTCAAGTTGATTAAACAGAAACATGATACTGTACTTGGAGGATCATCCCACTTAGTAATCAGATAGTGACCCCCCTTTATAAGCCATTTTCATGGCCATTTGCCAGGGGAATGACCCCAGTTAGGGGACTTACGATCACCATGGTTGTTAACCACGTATCCGTCCGTCATGGGATTATCCATCTTCCAAGTACCTTGATGAATTCAGCCAATCATTTCATTACAAGCAATCATTCGTGATTTGAGAGCGTTTGGTTTTCCCAGATCCATGGGAGCTAGTATATTTATATAGCATTATTTAGCTATAGATTTACCATAAGAAGAACCAACCATGGATATAGGTAAACATACCTTCTATGGATCCGTCATGGGATATAATTTGCAACTAACCCGGAACGACCCAAGATGCGATCTTTAATCACCAGGATGACTCCATTTTAGTATAGGGAGTCCCTATAAACCTGCATTTGTGACGGTTAGCGGTTAGCGGGTTGGGGGGTAGACCGAATATATACCTTAAGGTCAAAGTACATGGCTAACCGTCCCCAAAAGGTAGGCGAACACAGGGCTTACATAAACCAATACATGGTAACTGTGCCATCTACTTTTACCCTGCTGTAATACTTTTGGAGTCCGATTTTTCCATGAACCATTCGCGTCGAAGAGATTTTTTGGGGGACCAAGACCACGTGACAAAGATCAAATCACAATCAGCAGCTCGGAAATCGTGAAGTTGTTTGGGGTGTTTTTTTCAGGGATTATCCGAAACCATCAACAAAAAAGCATTCCAGTTTAACTATAACAACAAAACCAACCAAAAACCTGGCAGGATTGGTAATGGCTGGATAATTTTCATGAAAATTTGTGCGGAATGCAGCATTTGATGATTTGTTTGTTTCATGTTTTGTGTCGTGTTTGTTTTACTGTAAATGATAAGCTTCTATGTTAAGTGTTGCTAATGTTGTTGTTGAACGATTTCGCCTGACACGTGTCATTCGGAGGTCGAGATATCATCTCGATAAGGTGGCAGCCGCCCATGGTGGCGTGTGTTGCTTGAGAATGATTCCCATGACGCATCCATGGGACGAACGGTATATATACCTATGTTTTTATTGATGTTTATATGGTAAATGTATAGGTGAATATACCATACATGGATGGTATGGGATTGTTTCTCAAAAAAAACTTGATGTTTGGAATATCCTGGAATACTAAAACATGGTCTATGAATATGTCTAACTTATAGTGAAACAAATTGAGTTGGAATATCCAAATCAGAAACAGGACCTGTTGTGGGACCACAGCCAAATGCCTTCATAGGCCCACACCGCTTATGCAGCTGTTTCAGAACAGGCTAGACAGGTTGGGGGCCACTGCATGATGTGGCCCTTCCCAAAAATAACAGAGGATGAGTGATAGAAAATGGTTTAGCATGTTGATTATGTATTTCGGATTAAAATTGTCTTCAGCATCATACTTTACTAAACGTCAAGGAACATCAAGGAACACCTTAGGTAATATTTACCTTTATTTTATGTTGTTTGTGCGTTTTCTCCAGACAAAGAAAACCCTGGTGATTCACCGGTAACAACTCCTCGCCAATGCCGAGTGGTTTCGGCGGCTTGATCGGTGGTGAAGGTCAAAATCACAGGCGGGTTCCAAAGCAAAATCCACCTGGAACGAGTCGTGGTTTTATGGCCAGTGAAAACCTATCCCACCCTTAACGCTACTCCCCCCTCAGAAATAAGGGCTTATTACACATTATGGTGTCCCTTAATAAAACCTTATGAAACCCTCATTTTGTTTTTTTTTTGGGGGGGGGGGTGGGGTAGGTTGACTGGCCATGAATGGTTTGGTTTGGAAATGCTTGCAAAAAATGTGGATGAAGAATCTGTACACCTCCCCGAGTTCGCTAACATGACATGAGTCGGATGTATTTCCTTATTGAACGTGGGAATTTTCCCAATTGTCATGTTACACTCCGCTAAACTAGCATAGCAATGGAAAATGGACCCTTTGAAGATGTATTTCCTACTAAACATGGGCACATTGCATTGCTATGTTAGTTTACCAGAGGGTAGTTTTTTAAGGGTGTAGTTTTTTTTTATATGAAACCTGATGGATCGGTAGGCCATATCATGTGCTTTTCCTGGCGGGAATGTGCTGATGAAATAAGCCCGTCATCAACCTTCAATGTCCCCCCTGTTAGGGTGTTGTATAGGCAGGGCAAAGAAAAATTGATACCTACCTACATTCGGATATGTTTCCTTGATTTTTGTATGGTAAATGTAGGTAAATACACCATACATGGATCTTGTGGGTTAGGACGTTTGGACCAGGATTCACAAATTGCATCATCCTAATAAAAATCTCAAGATGTCATGGACCTGTGAATCCTTCCAACATGTTTTTTGTCAAGAACTGCAAGCTGGCTTGGAGGATCATCCCAGGACTTGTATGTGGTTATATCACCATGGTGATCGATTTCGTCCCCTGCCTAAGGATCGGGTTGCTTCCCTTCCAAAGGGCCTATAATAAATGGCTTATAAATGGGGGTGATCCCAACCACCTACTAATTGGGATGATCCTCCAAGCATTCACAACCTCTGGGTGATTCAAGGGACCCATGACCTTTTTGGGGATGGTTGTTGGTGACCTTTTTAAGGGGCTGTTGGTGACCTCCTTGCTCAAGTTCAATAGCTGTTTTTGGTTCCCTTAATTTATTAATAGGTGGCAGGTGATATATATTCCCCCAATTGGCAGTATATACCACTTATATACCACTTACATATTGCCTTTTGGGGTGGTTATATGCTACCTACCACCTATTACGGGAACCAGAAACAACCATTGACAAGTATCCTTCCTTGCTCGTTTTGGGTTTGTGTGGCTTTCAAGGCCATTGTCCAGCTACAGCTATGGTTGCAGGTGCAAAAAGGGCAGCTAAGCAGCTATTTTTTCCATGTGGAGGTTCAACATAAAATGATAGAATATGATTCAGCCCTAAGGATCCAGGTATGTCCTAAGGAAGGGATTACACCTAGAATCCTATTCTGGGGATGGGATTGGAACCCTCAATCCTATTCTTGGGAGGGGTCCGGATTCTTAGGGCAACATGATTCAACAAAATACTATTCTGCTGATGACCCTGTAATTTTTGGAACTTATTCTATTTGTAACTTGCTCTACGTAAAGCTGTAAAGTTGGTTTTCTAAATTTGCCATTTTTAACAGGGGATTCCGGGGATTCCCAAGACTAAGCTTGTATTTTTCCCAACTTCTTACCAAATCCACGTAATTATTGAAGCAGACTCTGGCAGACTCCAACATGAACAGGAACTGTTAACAGCAGCTCTCCAAAACCCAACATTTGCAGCGGTGTTTGGGGATCAAACGTTGATGCTAAAATGGCAAACCTTGATACAAACTTCCCTTATCATTTTGTGCATTGTTTGGGTTGCTGTCCCACACTGACCCCCCCCTGACTAGACTTTATTGTTCCTTGTTACAGACAGGGTTGCTACATTTATCGTGGGGATGTCCAGAGGATCGGTTTTTGTTGATGTTGTTTTTCCGGGGATCAGGTGGACCCCCCTACGATCGTTATAGATGGCCGAAAATAAATGGGTAACTGGCTGGGGTTATTTCACTCCATTCTTTCAAGATCGTAGGGGGCAAAACCTTGGAGACAGCGCATATTTTTTTGTGCAGTAAGTCCTCGTAAGTACGGTTGATGGTTCAGAAATCCGGTAAACTCACCAGTTGAGGTTGGTAGTTGAACGTCCCATTATTTACTACGGGTTTTATGTATCCCAGGTGGTTGGCCTTGGGATTTCTGAACCATCAACAGTAGGAATTCTTGACTTATTCCCATTGCTGGTGGTTTCAATGAAGGGAACTGATCCAATTTGACTACGTTTTTTCTGGGGTGCCTCAACCACGGACGGATTTGTAAAAAAGAAATCTCACCTCACACAAGGGTGGGGCCCCCTTATATATACCACTTATAAATGGAGTGAGTCATAACTTCTATAAATGGATGTTTCCCAAAAATAGGGGTACCCCAAATTGGATGGTTTATAATGGAAAACCCTATTAAAATATATTAAAATGGATGATTTGGGGGTACCCCTATTTTCGGAAACCCCCAAATGGCTGTTCGTTGGGGTTATTTCACCCTAGGTATAAAGATCGGCCTCCGTGGCCTTTGCCTCACAGGACTGGCAAGTTCCAAGCCTTTGGCTATGTACGTGGACATGGTAGTGGCGAGATGAACAATGCCCCTACGTGCCACCTGGGACCTGTCGAATTGCTGGAAGTTTAACAGCAACCGCCCCGGAAAATATACCATACCAAAAGGAAAGTGGGTCGTTTTCCTTTCCCATCATGGCTTTCAGGGGCGTTTGCTGAGAAAAACTTCGGGGGTGTAGTTGGTTGGTTTGTGAGTTGACTCCGGCAGTCTAGTGGAGTTGATTCCGGTCGGTGTTGAGCTTGTTTTGTTTGGAGCCAGGTGATTGCAGGCGTG